>QYTT01094664.1:69646-92264 GCA_006980735.1 Dasypogon diadema
AGGTGGTGTTTTTATCTCTTTTCATCGTTCATAGCATATGTAGGTAGAACTTTCATCGTCACGTTTCTTAATGGAGAGATAATTCTATTTTCTTGCTTTTTTCTTCTTATGTAGCGAAATTAGTAAACACAAACACAAATCTTCAAGGTCAACGAAAAATTTTGATTAGAATGTTTGATGTTGGGTTTCTTGTAATATATGTTCGTTGATTTACTCGTATATTAAAGGCCTAATTATATAGACGAAAAGAAACGAAGACCGAACCGAAGCGAAACGAAAACAAAACTAGGTGTAATTATATAGCCGAAAAACCGAATCTTTCTCTGACATTTTTGTACTCAAGATTTTACATAATCTCTGTGCAATGGGAGATGTTGAATTAGATTTTTTAGTAGTGCTTTTAATTTTCACTGACTAGAATCGACTTTAAACACAGCGCCGTCAAAAACAAACCTTGTACTCTTCTACACCCACAGACGACATATCTTTACTCCTGGACTACCCTAGCCGAACATTTTACAATCTGAACAGCTTATTTTGCCAGCCACAAAATAAAAAGAGTGGTCGGCAAATTTTATATTCTTTTGTTAACTTTAAAATTCTACTACTGTAAAAAATGTTTTTACCGTTGTTTTGAATTTGTTTCAATCCGATTAACAATATGATATCAGGAGATGGGTATCACTGCGCTCTGTTTTCAATGTGGCACTGTAGTTAGGCCTAACCAATAGACAAATTTGTACAAATATTCTCTGACTACTGTGGATATTCTTGATGAAAACTGAAACGGTTGGATTATGTTAAATGTCTCCTTTTGTAATAATTACCAGAAAGTTAAATCATGAAAACATTTATAAATTTACTTCTCATAATACTTTAATAGTTTTGACAAAAATTCAGTATATTACTTATTTGGAGACCACATAACCCGATGAAATTTAAGTATTTTTAGAATTAGAATAGTTATAACGTCCGACCTGTTTACGTAAGCACCAACTTGGTACCGAAACATCCGTTTTAATGATAAGAATTGTATAATTCCCTTTACATTTATTATTTCTACGCTAACTTAATTAATCACTGCAATTGAGGTTTTCATTTAGAAACAATTTGATTAAAGCTTAAAAATTCAAAACCCCCCTTTATCAGGAGATCTGCTGTGGAATGAATTAAAACAATTATAATGAAACCAAGGTTCTCTACTGGCAGAGCATCCCGTTTCCCGTTTTTAATGACTGTAATTAATAGCTTAACAAACTTTTTGCGAAAGGATAATATTTCACTTTGAAAATTTTGTGATAATGAAGCTTTTAAAAAGTTAAAATCTACAAGAAAAAGTGGAGGAAAGAGTTACCAATTATGTGAAAAATGTTTTCTCTTTTATAGCTCTGTATCTTCCCTTCCCTCGTAAAATTCATGAACATTTTAATGACATATCCATGTAAAACCAAGCTTTACCACACACACACACACACACGAAGTAATCTTATCACACCTTCTGCGGAAATTACAAACCTTCACTGTAGTTAGGCTAACTAATTAACGCATTTTGTACAACCTGCTTTTATGACTGCGTACACGATTTCGTGTTAGAAAGTAATTAAGAGGGCGACAATGTGCACAAGAAATTTCACATTAATGGGAGCGCTAACTATTGCAATAGCTCTTAAAAAGGCGTTTATTAAATCAATCCATTAAATGGACGCTATCCTAAAGAGAATTTAACAGCCAAACATAATGCCGTTTGTTTAATTTGAGCGACAGATTTACAAGGTTCCTGCAACGGTTAATCAGCCCTGGTAGAATTCCTCCTTGGGGGAACTAAGGTGATTTCTTCAATGACCTAAATTGCGTGAAACCTAATGGACTTGTGATTGACAACTTGTAATTAAGTTAATTACTTAAATACTGGACTGCCAACTGGGTGTTAAATAGGCATACTAGAAGGAACAGTATATTTCGTAATTAATGCCCAGCAAGTTTTTTTTAATACAACAGGAAAATTCATTTTTATATTTGTATTCGGATTGATTTCGTTCTATTTTCCCTCTTTAATGGATTGAATAGGTTTTAATGTCTACAAATAATTGAGAATAATCAAGTATGAGGGCAATGAGTATAACTGTAGTCTTACATTGTTGAACCCGATGTTCATACGAGAACTTTAAGAGAGAATTACATGATGAACTAAATGCAACATGAGAAAGCTCTCTTCCCCTAACAGAGTGCCAGGTTGAACGTATTAAAAGAGATTTTTTTTTCATAGAATAGAAAATTTTGAAACAGATTTTTCAAAATATTCCTGAATTTTCAAAATGCTAATAATTTTGTTATCTAATCTGATCTCGAAAATTTTATTTTCCATAGAATTTAAAGAAGAATGAATCTCGGTGATCTTTTCAAGGATTTATGTGATCCCATAGTTCCTACGATTTCATACACAAATCTTACTCTAATCGAATCGATCGTCATAATCTAGTCCAATCAGCTCACCGAGCTTACAATCGGGCTTAGACTTATTAACAGAAATTAACTAAAAAATATATATTGTGGAAGAAATCCTGGAACAAAATCCTTTGATACAATTGTCAGGGAAAAAGACAGAATAATTTTTACGTGTTGTTGGATCTCATTCGGATCATCCCATTCATGTCGCATCTTCCAATATGGGGGTAGCATGTACTAATGTGTAAAAGATAAGAATTCTTTTGAATTAATAATGTGCTAAGTACTTCCGTAACACGGTTTCCTCGACATTTATCTCCTGCAGAATAAAATAAATTTAAATATAGTAACAGATAGAGAGCGTCAACGTTCAAACTCCTTACCAGTAAATAACCACCTTTTCCAATCGATTGATTTGCTCCCATTGAGGAAAATGTTATTACTTCGCTACAACGGCAATATCAGTTTCTGTTCAGCATATTTTCTCAGCATGGAAATTATCGACAAGGATGATTTACACAATTTTCATCCGATAATATGCGTAGGCGCTGACAAAACCTCCACCCTGAAGGTGTTATCAACACCATAAGTACACAATTCAGAGTATCACACATTTCCATGGATTAATAATGGCTTTACTTGTGTGAAGAGGAACAAAAATAGACTTAATTATATGCAAGCAGATAAAAATTAGATAAATCTAATGCAGTTATCAGTTAAATTGAAGTCTAGTGTCGACTCATTTCTTTCTTTTCTTATTTTCAGTCCGTTTTCGTTGCATGTGAAATTGCACTGATTCCGCAATGCTCAGTTGCTTTAGTACAGTGAGTGCCCCTAGTTTGGGGGAAATGGAGCAGACAATTTGTATGCTGGAAAGGGGCACAATAATAACAAAACTATATCCGAAGCATAGACCTGAGGCGAAAAAATTAATGCTTGTGCGGGAAACGAGACAGGTTTCTTTCATTTTTAGATAAATTTGTGCATTTTCACATATTCACATTACAGCTGTTGTGGTCTGCTGCTAATTTGAATACAAGAACCGATTTTGAGGGGGCTTTGGAGTTACGAGATGTTAAGGAAGTGCGTCTAGGGAAGAACTCTAAAGAATTTAAGAATTTCGCTGAGGAGACGAAAAAATTTGATACCCTTAAATGTTTTGTGGTTTTGTACGGGAACACATTTAAATTAAAAACATTTTCCGTTGTGGGTAAGAAATATTTCATTTTGTACATTTGATGGTGCAATAAAAATGAGGAAAAAATGATAATCTACAGCATTTTCGGAGCAAGAATGTGAAAACTGGGTGAAAGGCATCAAGTATATGGTGCAAGATACTATTAATGCATCATATCCACTGCAAGTGGAAAGATGGCTGCGCAAGGAATATTATGCGATCGAAAACACCAATTTGCATTCCAATTCGAAGGAGAAGTACATAAAGTGTAGTATTGTATTCGGATTTTTAGTAATAACTGTTTTTTTAGTGGCAGCTTTACTATCAAGGATTTCAAAGTATTTCTGGCTGGCGTTAGCTGTAAGATGACAACGAGTAAACTTATGGAGTATTTTTCTGAGGACGATGTTCGCAGGAAATGTGACTTACGTTTCGACGACTTTTCCCGGTTGTATCGAAAACTTTTAGTTACACCTACAGTAAGTATCAGTACTGAATTTGATCTACCTACATATCGAGGACTTAGGGGGGAAAATGCTCTATAACACATTTTTGGTCGGAAATTTATTCCATTAAAATGAAGACAAATAACAATTAAATTGCTTTGGTAAAAAGTTGTTCAAAATGTGCCTTATCATCGCACTAATTATGGTTTTTTCGAGCCCCTTTCGTCAATATCGCGCCTCTTACCTTATAATTATGAGCGTCTAGACTTTCACTACTCAAAGAGCTGCTTTCGGAGTTTTGATTCATTTTCTGATGCTTTGTTTTGCTCGATGTTTATTTTTGTTTGTTTATTTGGAACTTCTGTTTGATTTTCTATGACCTTTCGTGAGGTGTAATATATTGTCTGAAGCATTTGTTTAAAAGTATGTTCCTTTAAATACCCAAACGCTTTATCCCTGGTTTAATGTAACATTGATTGCTGAACGCGAATTATTATATAAGCAATTTAAAAAACATAAAACACATGAATTACATTCGAAATGTAAGCATATTCGTAATATAGTTAATGCAAAAATACGCGTTCAGGCTAGAAGTAGATTACGGGCTTCTTATGGTTTTTATTAAACTAAGACCTGATCACATTCTATTGTTTAATTGATCTTTTCGGAGTCTCTTGCTTTTTAAATGTTTTTATATTGTTCCTCTTCTAAGATCTTTTGCACTGAACTCATAAATCGGAATAAAACCTACTGATAACGTAGTAGTACTCAGTGCAGCGTAGTATGAAAGAACTCTATTTTCTAAACGGAGTGAACGAAATGGTGGAAGAAAATGAATTAAAAGCTTTTCCGCATTTTTAATAGGTTTTTGAAAAAAAGATTCTCTATTGTATATAATTTCTAAATTTAATTGAATGACGGATTTGTAACATGAAGTCTCTTATAACAAGTTGTAGAATTTTATTGTAAAACTCCGTACAATATTTTTAATATTGGCATCAAATTTATTTGTCAAAAACAAGAAAACCAATTCAGAGTAACTTCGCCGTTCTGAAATAATGCGTGGGCAAAGTGGAAAAGCTATAATTATGAAAATTTTCGAGATAAGTTTCTATCTATATAAAAAAAACAAAAGAGATAACATATTTTCGATTAAAATTGGAAGCTTTATTTAAATAAACTTTATAAATTTTGTTAAAAACAACAACAATAAATGAAATCCTTGATCTGTCCATTGCAACAGCCACAGATCCACTTCTCGCAGCCAACACACTGAATCCAATTTGGACCTCGATATGTATCAAATTTACATTTTTCGTAATTTTGAACATTTGAACGTGGGACGTCTATTTCGATCAGAAGAATTCCTTATTGCAACATACAGGCGTGATTTTTTCCTCTTCTGCTTCTTTGTCTTGTTAAAAACTGTCCTCTTTGTTCCTTTAGGAATTCAATAGTAGGTACTCTCATTTAGGCCAAGAGTTGCGTTTTCAACACTGGGAAACATTTTCAGAACTGTGTCCGGATTGAATGGAAATATTCGTCATTTCTTAAATCCAGATAGCATTTTGCACCGTTTTCAGTTCTAATTTCTCATAGAGCCTGGAAAAAAAAGGTTTGGGATTGTGCCAGTTTGCCGACTTTCTTTTCTTCATGATGACAATATATTTCGCTAGTAAATTTTTAATGGCCGGAAGAATGAAACGTGTCTAAGGTTACATTAAATGGGTAGAGATAGAAGGAATTCTAGTAATGTATATTTCTTTTTTGAGCACAGTTCAGTGACTTCAGCGGAAGAATGCAAACCCACTTCGGTGGTCGAGCGGAATGGGGCGCGCGTCTGCAGATTTTCTCCCCTGTTGTCGTGGGTTCGAATCCTTCATCGGACACGGCGATTTTTTGGGTACCAGTGGTGAGACAATTCTACTGACAAGAATTGTACTTGCGAAGTCACTGGGATGTTGCACAGTAATAATTTCATGCCAAAAATTGTGACTCGCTTACAACATTTGTCAGGTTAAAGTTTCCCAATTTCTCTTCCCTAATTTCCTTCCACCTAAGCTGCGCTGTGCGCATTATAGGGTTGTCCCCTGAGCTTAGACCTATCCGAATTTTATGCCCTGGTTTATGTTTCACAGGCGGAAGGAATGGTTCGAAACCATAATCATATCAAAAGTAAGATAATCGAACCAGCGTGACTTCGTTACAGCGTACTTGGTCTTCTCCGGTCCTCCATTGCATCAATTTTCCCATAAACGTTCTGCTTCATAAACAGGAAGTGGAGGCAATAATTCACCCACTGCTGAAATACAGAACATGATTAAGACAGACTTTAGAGTACTCGGAATTGTTTGTCCGATTACATTCATTGGGCAAGCACTTCCAGGATATTCGGCAAACGACTACAAACAGTTGTTTCCTTGGGAGCAACCTTTAGTGGCCGTCATGGTGTCTGTTTCAAAACTCTGTCCTGTCATATTTTTCGGCTGAACAACATGTTTCTCATTTATAAATACCGTCAGGACCTCTATGTCCCTTCTTTAACTTAGTCTTAACATATTTTCAGTGGAATTTTATAACTTTAAAGAACCATTAAATAATCATTTCCAGATAGTTGAAGATGTCTTCGGAGAGAGCTTCAGATATTCGAAAAATGGGCAGACAGTAACTCTGCAAGAATTCCAAAGCTTTTTAATCACCGAACAAAATGATCCGATGGGTCGGGATGAAAAAGCAGTTTCAAATTTTATACGAGATTTTCTTCAAGATGTTGAAAGAGATGTGCAAGAGCCTTACTTCACTGTTGAAGAGGTTCGTACTTAAACCGTCTGAGACACTGAAATTTTTATAGCCTTCCTCAGTTTATAGATTTTCTATTTTCCAAACAAAACGAATTATGGGATAGCCGTTGCGATAAAGTTTACATGGATATGAAACAACCAATGTCAAATTATTGGATAGCATCGTCCCACAACACATATCTTACTGGTGATCAATTCTCAAGTGAATCTTCAACAGAAGCGTACGTGAGGGCACTGCGAATGGGATGCCGTTGTATAGAGCTCGACTGTTGGAATGGGCCAGACAACTTACCTCACATATTTCACGGACATACGATGACGTCTAAAATCAAATTTAAAGACGTCATAAAAACAATTAAAGAGCACGCATTCGTCACCTCAGAATATCCAGTTATTTTGTCCATTGAACAAAATTGCTCTCTTGAACAACAACGCAACATGGCACAAGCATTAATAGAAGTTTTTGGGGATATGCTTCTGGTACAGCGTGTTGATCGCAATGAGGCGCATTTACCTTCTCCTCATCAATTAAAGAGGAGAATTATCTTAAAACACAAAAAATTGCCAGAATATGAGGATGGATGCACCCTACGTTCAGACGAGAATGAAAATGTACGAAATGTGTTAAAGGAAGGGAAATTGTACTTCAAGGACCCTGTGGATAAAATCTGGAATTTATATCAATTTGTACTGACCCAACAAGAATTGATCTACAGGTAAATTTTACGTGACCATAAAAGGGAAGCATTTTCAAAATTTATTGGTTTTAAGCTCTGAGACTGAAGATAACAGGGATGATGATTTCGATCAATCATTTCCGCGTGCAAAAGAGAATCTGGTCAATGACGAATTACATTTTGGAGAAAATTGGTTCCATGGCAAGCTGGAAGGTGGCAGACAGGAAGCGGATGCCTTATTAGAAGCTTACAAGCATTTAGGGGATGGCACATTTTTAGTCAGGGAGTCAGCAACATTTGTGGGTGATTACAGTTTGTCGTTTTGGCGTAAAAACAAAGCAAATCACTGCAGGTATAATATCGGTGGTTTTCTCAAAGACCGATGGACAATTCGAGCCATCTTCTTCATCTTTTTTTTCAGAATAAAACTAAAACATGAAAACGGCACCACAAAATATTATTTAGTTGAAAATTTTGTGTTCGACAGCTTATACAGTTTGATCATGTACTATAGACAAAACATGCTTAGAAGCTCGGTATGTATCGCTGTTGCGGTTTAGAGAATCTCTTACGAAATGCACTTTCTTCACAGGAATTTTCAATAACTCTACGAGAGCCTGTCCCACAACCAAAGAAACACGAGAGTCAAGAGTGGTTCCATCCTAACACTACAAGGGAGCAGGCTGAGTCCGTTTTAATTAAATCAGACGTAGGATCATTTCTAGTTAGGCCCAGTGAACAGAGTTCGAATGCGTTTGTGATATCTTTTACGGCAAATCGAAAAATAAAACATTGCCGGATTATGGTAGAGGGACGACTGTATGTGGTTGGGCAAACACAGTTTGAAAGTTTGGTTAGTTTAGTAAATTACTACATGAGGAATTCGTTATACAGGAACGTTAAGCTTCTTTATCCAGTTTCAAAAGAGGCTCTGCGCAGTAAGCTTGCTTTATACAACGCTGTGGTAAGCATTACTCTGAGATTGTCCAGAAATTTACCTGTAAACCTTTACAGAATGAAGCAAATGGAAATGAGGCGAGTGAAGCTTCTAGTTACATGGATCCCTCTTGTACCGAAGAGCGCGTAACATGCAAAGCATTGTACAGCTACAAGGCTCTACATCCAGATGAGCTTTCTTTCGCGAAGCACGCAATTATAACAAATGTTTTACGGGTCAACAACAATATGTGGTGGCTTGGAGATTATGGTGGGCTCATTCAGCGCTATTTTCCTGCAAATTACGTGAAAGTCATAGAGTCCAACAACGATGACGCGATAAGCCACTTGAGTGATGACAATGCCAGCGAGTGTTTCTCACGAACTGGTAAGATATTGATTAATTCCCATGTTTACTCCTAATTTGTCTTCAATTGCTAGACTCTATTGAGATCCATGGAGCTGTAGTCACTTTGTTCGATTCAACTGAGCCCGAAATTTCTCTGAAGATCCGCATACAAACTCCAATGATGCAGAACAATTTTGAGATCGGTTTCAATAACAGCGAACTAGCCTATGAGTGGGTTCAGGCAATACAAGAAGCAGCACAAATTGCTAGTCAACTAGAGAATGAACGTCGAAAGAAGGAAAGAAATGCTCGCGTTGCGAAGGAAATGTCTGATTTGATCATTTACTTCCGTAGTGTACCGTTTAGAGAAAATGGATGGGTGTTCTATGAAATGTCCAGTTTTCCTGAAACCAAGGCTGAAAAACAATTTTTACAACAGAATACACAATTATATCTAGCATACCACCGAAACCAAATTAGTAGAGTGTATCCTAAGGGGCAGCGATTAGACTCGTCGAATTTTAATCCGGTTCCCTTTTGGAATGTTGGATCTCAAATGATCGCTTTAAATTATCAAACGGGGGACAAGGCAATGCAGCTAAATCAGGCGAAATTTAGAGATAATGGAGCATGCGGTTATATACTAAAGCCAAAATTCATGATGAATGAAAACTTTGATCAAAATGATCCCAACACTTTAATTGGAGTAGAGGAAAAGAACATCACAATTCGAATAATTGGAGCAAGACACTTGTGCAGAGCTGGCAAAAATATTCCTAGTAATCCTTTAGTTGTGGTTGAAATTATTGGAGCTTCATTTGATAGTGGCATCAAACACAAAACAAAAGGATTGGGTAAGTAAATGCAATTTTCCCGAGATAGTATAAAATGTGAGATTTAAAATGAATTTAATTTATGAAAAAGTCTTAGAGTGGGGCCTACACCAGCGACCTAATACATAGTTGCTGGTTGATTGCTCTCAGGCAATAAGCTATCCAATTATTTCTTCCCTGAATTTTATCGTTGGAGGGATATTGAAGTAGACCGGTCCCTTCGCGTCCTATTTCATTTCTTTACCTAAGCAATTTCCCTTCGACACTTCTTGTTTGTTATTGCGAGCATTTGTTTAATGGTTATCTGTCCCATGCTACCTGTGGGTAGACTAGGACAATTGTTCTCCTGCTTGCCAAGTCCAGGCGATTGTATACAAAGTGCTCTGCCGTCTCAGCGCAGTCTGCATCTATCATCCTCTATGATCCTCTTTTGAGGTGATACTCAAAACTTCTGTGTCCGATAGAAAAACTAACCATTTGAGTGTTTCTCGCTTTCTGGTTCCGCTTGGCAGCCAAATTCTTTTCTTAGCCTTTCGACAGTTTTTCATATTTTCCCACCGATTTCGATATTATTTTATGAAGCATTTCTCGATTAGATTCTTCACCATTCCTCTCTAATGGCGCAATAAGATTCTGGGCCTTAGAATGTCATAGCCGCCTTCTGTTTTGCAATTGTTTGCTTTACGTGCCCTTCGATACCTAAGTGTGATCGAAGCCAAAAAGATCTTACCTTATTTTCTGAGGCACACCCATTGTGTTCCTGTACACACTGCACCTCTAGGGATGAATTCATCTCTGTCAGTTCCTTGTATCTGATCACTGCTTGATTGTACGATACAGTAAGGATTTTACCTATTCACACCTGAACCTTCCTTAAGTAATCCAACGCATGGACTTGGTAAACCGAGATGCACCTCTCTAGCAAGGCAGATTTACTTAAGTCTTTCGAGAAGACTCCTGTACACAGAGTGATCCGTCACTGAAGTCTTGCGAAAACTTTCAATTACCTACCCTGAACCTGTTGTTTCTGTCCTTGGGATGAATTCCCTGATTTCTTTTACGTGATCTAAGATTTTCTGTCCTTGTTAAAACTAAAAGCTTTAAAATTTACCATCATTTCAAATCTATATTTCTCGATCCTGAAAATTGTTTCAGAAAATCAATTTCAGTTGATTAAAATTGAAAATCTTTACTCTAGATCGAATTGACCACTTCTTCGTCTGCTAAGATATGCGTTTTTCTCTTCTTCTGTAGACAATGGATTCAATCCGATATGGAACGAGATTTGTGACTTTTCCGTACGGAATCCTTACTTTGCCCTATTGCGATTCGAAGTCCAAGATGAGGATATGTTTGCAGAGCGGCATTTTGTAGCTCAAGCTGTATTCCCGGTAAAATTGCAATTTTATGCAATGTAAATCGAATTGTTCAATTAAAATTTGATATTTTTTTTCAGGTGAATTGTCTCCGAACCGGATATCGAAGTGTTCCATTGAAAAATAAATTCAGTGAAGAATTGGAATTGGCATCGTTATTAATCCACATAATCGTGAGGACTGGATCTGATCAAGCGGACAGGATGATGTCTCTAAGGATTTAATACAGCGCACATTTCTCTATTTCCAAATCATGAGTTAAGCTTGCGGGCTTGCGGGTCATTTTTTAGGGGAACTAACTTACACGCCCTTTTGTCTGTTGTAAGTGATTTTAAGATTATTTATTGAGAATTTTGTGGGGGTAATTTCGACGAATCTTACGAGAAGGGACAATTTTTCTGGTTCAGCATTTTACCAGTTTTTTTGTAAGTGAACTTCTTCCATAAGAAAATCTTCCTTTTTGTGCCATATACACACAAAATGTTTTATATTTTTAGTTTATTTTTCTAATGTAAGCTACCCAACGGATTTTATACAATTTATTCGATTCAGAAATTTCTACTAATTTGATAAAAGTAGGTTAGCTTATACAATTTCACAAGTGCAACTAAACGTACTCTGTCTGTACTGATGTTCTTGCATATCTGGAGGTAATTGTTGAAACGTATTTTTCGATTTTATGGCTTTCATCTTTGAGGAAAAGTGCATTATTGTTTGTTAAGATGCATATAATTCATGTTCATGTTCATGTTCAATGTTCTGCAAATATAATATTCATTACACCAAGAGAACTTGTTTCCGTACAATCCCACTTCAACTGACTTCCAGTTCTTTGTTTCATTGTTTTTTTTTTGTCACATTTTTGTATTGCTTCTCAATTACATAAATATATAGCGCAAAAGGAAATGGCCACAGAGCTAAAAAGCCAGATAAAGCTAAATATAAAAATATCGAATGTTGTTTTGATGACACGGAAAAATCAAACTTCTAAATTGCAGCCCAGATAGTGTGGCAACTCGCTCTCGTTGAAATCAGGAGCAATTTTTAGGCCACATTTTTATGGCTTACTTACTTTTAAGATATATACTTATGCCATCGTTTCCGTCGCAACGGATAAATGCTCCGGATTTCCTAACAACAACTAAATGAGTTTCTAGAACTTTTCCGTTCCGTCCGACGGAACAGTATTCAACTACAAGTTTAGGAGGATGGAAAGGAAAGGTGCAGATTACTTTTGGTTCTGAAACAGGAAGGTAGAAGGAATGGAAACTTCATCAGACGCTAGTTAGAAGTAAAGGGTTATCAAACTAGTCCTGTAAAACTCCACAGTGGCCATTTTTCTTACAGAGAAATGTGGAAATTGTGGATTAACTTGTAACATTTGTCAGGTTATAATTCCCAACCTCCTCTTCTCCCAGTCTTCAAGGCAAAAAATAATAAATCCTCTATAAATATTAATAAGAAATTTTTATTTACCAAAAAACCATATCATCAAATTTCTAGCCAATTTATTTTTGACTAGCCTTCTTCTCTGTATCGTACTTGTAGTGCAATTCTATGCAATCTGTGTTGGACACGTTCACCCACCCTTGTGGCGTTATGTGATACACCCGAACAATACCGCCAGAAAATGCATCCCTAAATGTAGCGTGATAAATGGCGCGTCTGCCAAGCTCCTGGGCTTGTTCATCAGTTAAATCCCATTTGTAGCCAGAATCCAATACACCAAAGGCATAAATTGATCCGCTCCCAACGGAAAATAATTGTCCTGGTGTCCTTGTACCCTCCGAATCAACGTAATAAAGGCCTGGCCCACGTTTATCGTAACCAGCCAACATCATTCCCATGCTAAGGCCCATTCCCTTATATTCGTGCGCAATATTTGCCATTATTTTACTGGCCGCTGCCACTGAAATCCTTTCTTTGTTGCGAAGTTCATGTAATCGACACTCCTTTGCCAGCACACGGTCCCAATAGACACAATCAGCCGCACCACCAGCAAGGGTTCCTTTATCAATGACGATGAGAATGTCACGAAATACACCTCTATTTTAAACATTACCTAGCAAATACTGATTGATTTCCACAATCTTCTTCATGGTTTGGGACCCGATAAATTGTCCTCCAGTGGCTCGGGAATCTACAGCAAGAATCACACCCCCCTGGAACTTGAAACCTAACGTAGTTGTTCCATGGTCGAAATCAATTTTTATTCCAGTTTTCTCACCAGCGGCCTGCAGTTTTCCCAGATTTTCACATGGCTAGTAGAAAAAATTAATTTATCTTGATGGAAATCGAAAGAATTTTGAGAAACTTACGTTTTCATATGGGGGAACAGCTAAGCTAAGTGGATCTTCCATATTCGAAGAATATTTAGCTATTTCCCTTTGAAAGTCTCTGGGAGCAAAATCTGAGGACTTCATAAAGCTAGAATCTGCTATACCACAAATTTCTGCCAAAGCCATGATATTTAACTTATTTTAAGGTCAGTAATAAACGACAGACGCAAAAATTCTAACCAATTCGCGATGACAACTAAAATTGAGTATCGAAGTGAAGTTGGGAGCAAGTACTAATTTTCGATTGTTAAACAGATTTAATCCATAAGATGGCTCTGTGCACAGTAACGAATGTATATGGAGGGAAAAATCATATGATTTTCGGTACGGAATTAACAAATTTATTTTCAAGTTAATTGACATAAATTTTTTACTTTCAGTTCTCACCAAATTTCTTAATTACAAATTGAATAAAAATATTAGCGTACAAGAAGGGAAGAATTGAATTTGTTGGTCCTTATTTCAAAATAAATTTCTCGAAATTATGCAATTTTTTGTTGATAATAGTAATAATAGACAAAGAGAATTATATTCCATAATTTTATCATTACTGTGACTATAATTTGCACATTGTTTTAATATGAATAGCGACTAAACTAAAATGACCGAATTAGAATTATTAGACAAGAACAAAGCATAACTGAGGTCGGTATTCAAAGTAAAACGTCAAATTATAATTTTTTCTTAGTTTTTAATATAGCAAGACTTCACAAATATATTTATTTCCTGCGGAGGGCTGTACTGAGATGCAACACCACAAATCAATGGTTTGAATTCTTGCCATTGAAAATTTTGTTCGGGAAAAATTCGCGTTTGTATTTTTCTCAAAAAGTCGAAATTGTTCTTCTCTAAAATGAAATCTATTTGGTTGTTTCTAAATAAAGAAGATAAAGAAACTGTGTATTATGCAGCATGCATTTTTCTACTCTATAGTTCCCAATATTCCGCCAAATTTCATTCAAATCAGAGTTGGTCGATCCAGAAATTTGTCGTTTTTTGGGTGATCTTTAATGGATTGAATTATAAGGAATTTCATGTGTAACTCCAGGTGATGCAATAAATAAGGAGTTGACAACAAAGTAATCACTAAAAGCCATTGGGTCATTTGTCATTAGGTCGAGAAGCTGAATTTAACAAAAAATAGACGGAATTCTAATAAAATAAATATCCGTTTCGAAGAAGTTTTAATTTTAAAAAAGGGATAAATTCTTCGAAGGCCTGAATTGCAGAGTCTCAAGCAAGCTAGCAAAGTTCTCCCTCGAGAAGCGCAATTGTGTATTTCTTCCTGCCGTATCTGCGTTTCAAATATAGCCGCTCACAAATTCCCTATGGGCTAGAGGTTGAGGCTTTGAGCACAGGTTTTAATGACATGTGGACGGCAATTTTGTGCCATATGTTGAGGATCGTTTTCTCGACAGAAATCAAAGCGCCGAAAAATCCTGTTTTTCAGCACTAGATCCCAAAATTTTCTCTCAAAATATTAATCCATGGTAGAATCTATGAATTTTAAAGCCTCGACTCGATTAGCGACAAAACAACCACACACTAGAACTGATCCACACCCATGTTTCCTTGTCAAGATTAAAGTTTTGTCGAACTCATATCTTCCCTTTATCTCGGCGGCGACTATATACGACTTTCTACTTGGAACGCGTCCATATTACCAACGTTTAACGAAAAGCAGGCGGCAGTTTAAGAAAAAAGTACCCTTTTCGAAGATTTAATTTTTAGAAGCGATAAACTCTTGGAAGGACTGAATCACAGAATATTTTCTGATACTTTCAAACTTTTGAACAGGTGAAAATCTGTTTGGGGAGATACCTGGGGAATAGGAAGGGTAGGGGTGAATTTCGTGATCTAACTTTGAAATTTTTTGTACAGTAATTTGTGAAGGGTATTGGACATATTGAAAAGAGCACATTTACAATAACATAAAATCCGAAATTCATTGAAAAACATCTCTTCTGTATGCATAACATATAAGCACCTTTGGGAATACCCGGCCAAAGAATAGCAACCGAACAAATCAACGCTCAAATGTAGAAAGGGATTTCATGTGACATGACTTAATAGCTTAATAAATTGTGTATATCAAAACCTGCGAAAAATGAATATTAAAAGTCTTACCTTGTCACATTTAGAATTCTACACACTTCCTTTTGTTGTCGTAATTGAAATGGACTTCTACATGCATTCGGTTCGATCGATTTGACGAAGCTTCAAAGAAAATGGCCGAGATTAAAAATGCTCATGTTAGTGCCGTACCACACTTGTCGTTCTTCACTTCACCGCTCTTTCTGGGAGAGATGCTGTGCAGGGGTGAACGGCATTTTCAACGCATCACTGGTCTATTTCATCGTCGTTAAATCACGCACACTTTGAAAAGAAATTTCCCTGGGGCTCGGAAAAAATCTTGAAATTGACAACTACCATTTGAGATTTAACAGCCAAGCAGTAAACTTGTGAAATATCTAACTGCACTTTCATAAGCTAATACGGACACAATTTTGACAGCTTTATAAATTTCGAGCAGTTTTACGCACACATTTAAATTTTTTTGTACTACACGAAATGTGACACGACAAGTGTGATACGGTGATACCTCTTTCAATGCGCGCAAGAACGACAGGTGTGGTACGGTACTTATATAGGTTTACACACGTCCAGCGAATGGTTGTAATTGACGGATACAAAAAAAAAAAACTGAGCAGCGTATGTATTTCTGAATTTACCCATTTTTCGAACCATCTCATCAGTGATCTGACTCAAAAGTAAAAAATCGATCGACTCAAATTGTGTGCCACTGCTTGAGTCCGATCAAAATTTTAATCCGCTGTTTTGAATCAGTTTTGAATCTGCTCAATCATATTCTTTACGCTTTATTTTTCTACACACATCCAACTTTCGTAAATTGCGTATAATCATGCATTTATGAATCGGCCCTAAATTTTGGAACGACTGCAGTCGGCTTCTAGGCTTATACAGTGGTAGACATTCGTATGGGCGCATCTTAAAATGTATCACAAATTGCGCTCCCAGTGAATGCGTAATACGCGGCATCAAAAATGATGAAACTAACGGTACTATTTTGAAAGAAAAAATGCGAGAAATGTGAATGGAGCTCAGTTTGAGCTCCGACATTCGTATGAGCGCATCGAGGAATAAAAAAGACTCTTCGTTAAAGCTTGTGCAAAATATTTTTTGCAATAGTATTAGTGTGAGTGTTGTTTTTGCAGTAATAACTTCTGAGAAGCGCTTAAATGAGGCGGAGCAGCTTCCTATTAATTTATTCAAAGAAGAAGGCTACTCCAATAGGCAAATTGTTAGAAAAATTGATCGGTCTGAATGTACAATCAGGAATTTCTTGAAAAAAGGCAATAATTATGGCGTTAGGGCTCCAACAAAAGGCAATACGAAATTATCCTTGCGTGACAAAGGCAAAATTTGACAAGAGGCAACGACAAATCGACTATTTGCAAGAGAAATTAAGGACAAATTAAATATTAATGTAATACCTCGTCACATTTCGCGTGTTGTACGCACTTCGCGGAATATAAAATGGATGAAACTTAAAGGAAAACCCGGATTAACTGCCTTTCACCGAGAGAAGAAACTCCATTTCGCTAAAAAGTACATGTCTTGGACATACGAATGGGAAAAATTAATTTTTTCTGACTAAAAAAAAAATTCAATTTGGATGACCCAGGCTGTTACAATTGCTACTGGAATAATTTGAAAAAACACAACGTGGTAAGATTGAAGGGTAATTTCGGTGGTGGTAGCGTTATGGTCTTCTGTAAACAAAAACTTCCAATCTGCTTCATAACTACTCGAATGAACTCCCAGATGTACACAGATCTCTTGGAAGACATTTTGATCAGTCACCTTGATAGTTGCGACGAGGACGATGTAGCTTTTCAGCAGAATAATGCATCCATCCATGCCTCAAAGGAAACCAAGAATTGGCTTTCGGACAAAAATATTCGCATAATTGACTGGCGCGCTTGTAGTCCTGATTGTAATCCTATTGACAACCTTTGGGAGATTCTCGCTGGCAAGTTGTATGCAAATGGACATAAGTTTAACAGCGTAAACACCTTAAAAGCAGCCATTCGCACGTTCTGGTCCGAAATTGGCCCGGATTGTCTAGAAAATCTAATAAATTCAGTGCCCAGAAGAATTTTTATTGCCATTCAAAGTAACGGAGGCCACAAAAGTGCGTTCATACACGAATGTCTAACCATAAATTAGGATTTTGTTTAATATACACAAAAAGAAAAAAAATTGCCAAAAGTGAATTAAAATTATTTCTTACCATATCAAAAAAATGAAGTGCGCTCATACGAATGTCTACCACTGTGGCCTTCTGAAAACATACAAGATAAAAACTCACAATAAAAGTTATAATAGGAAATTGTGAAGAGTACAGGGTCTTGTTTCGTAATTAAAAACGTAAAATCGATTAATCTTTTCACACATTTTTCTTTTTTTTCATTTTTTTTTGTTTTATTTCCCATAACTCTGCCTTTTTTTACTTGACGATTTACATACGTCTCTAAAATATGAATTTCCAAAAATCTGAGTGACTGTAATAAAACAATGTTTCTTACATGCTTACACCTTTTTTTTAATAGTTGTAATTTTTTTTTCTTCTGTAAATAAAAAGTAACAGAAAGTTAATACGATAATTTCTCAAAAAATAAAAAAAAAAATAATTAACAATATTTTCATTAAAAGCAACAACAACGTTTCACGGCAAAATAAAATGCAACAAAAGCCTGCTACAGCTCCATTGGAAAGAAGGTGGCTTGAGTTCGTACTTTAAATAACTTTTTATTTGGTTTTAAATATAATATTAATGCTGATATAATTATTATAAGTTTGTGGATGTATATTGCTCAAATAACTTTAATATTGTTATTGTTTGTTTATATATTAAATCATTTTCTACCTCATTCTGAAAATTGTCGTAAAAAAATTACACAATAATATTTACAAAAAATCTGTTTCAAGTTTTAAACGTTTTCAAATTGAGGGGGGCTTACAAAAAATTCTGCTTCATTTGCGTATAAATACTTCAAACTATCTGCAAATACACGTGCGATGATTACGTTCTATAAGACTGATCAATTTTGTGACGATTCACTTAAAACTTGGACTCTTAGTAATTCTTTTTATTTGGTATATTGACAATAATGTGTAAAGATGTATCTTCTGAATTAGTTCATTAATAACGTCTAGTTACAAACTATCTTTGCTCAAAAGCCGCTAATTATCCGCCACTATCTCTATGATTGGAAAATGCCTCTAATCCCCTTAGGCTATAGATTTATTCTTGCTGCTGTTGATGTTCATGCTCAGATCCGTCCTGGGTTTTTGGTGAAGTTTCTACTGAAGGTTCAACTTCTTCTGCAATTATTTGGTCACTTTTCTCGGCACTTCTGGTGGTATCTGGAGTTTCCTAAATGATAAATTTTACACTGTGTTACTGTGTTTGTAGCGAAAGTAATGTACACGGAAAGCTCCTCCTAATGAATTTTATTTCATTTTAAATAAATAAATCAAATAAAATGAATACAAAAGAGTGAGTGAAAGAAATTGTACAGCCCATATAATTCATAAGATCATACATTCTGCCTGCGTGCTATGTATGAAAACTGTACATTGGATTGCTTCCACCTTCTTCTTTTAAGCAGAGATTTCCTAATGCTCTGATTGTATTTTTTTTTTGCTCTGCCTGTCTGTTGATACACATACAAAACATACAAGGAAGGATTATTTAGTTGCTAATTTTCATATACCGAGATTTCTCAAAAGTCACTCATTGGTGGGCTCGTTAAATGCAAAAAAATCGATGAGAGACAATCTCTCTGGTTGCAGAGAGAAAAAAAATACTTCGCTGAAGAACCAAATTGGTGTCTGATTAAATTTTTGTATTGTAGAATTTTTGTTGGTTAATACTGGTAAACATCATTTATGATAATGTGGAAAATTTATTATGATATTCTGTAGTAGTTGCAATAAGTATGACACTATACCAAAAATCTTCTCACTCACTACTTCACTTTTACAAGTGCAAGAACTTTCGGAGTTAAATTAAAACCTGGAAAACGAACCTAACTCAATCATTCTAAAATTTTCTAAATTGGTTGGACTGGAAAATTTTGGATTTTACAACCTGAGCTAAAAGAGATCTATCTTACTTTATCTTATTCTGTTTACTTGCGTTGCGTTGCGTTACGGGCACCCCAACTCCTGGAGATTGACTGTTATACTATCTCAGTGCGATAGATTCAATGTAAAACCGATAGACACTTAATTAAGTTTTTAAGCTTGCGATTTCACATCAATAGGGTGTTATGTAGATCATTCATAGAGTTTGATTTAAATAATTACAAGTTCAATAAGAAAAGTGAAAAGCGCTTCATGAAAAAATTTATGGGAAAAATATGCAATTGAATCGATGCAATTCTAAAAATTTGGATGATAAAAGTAGAATTGTGCAATGGGTTTGCAGGGGTACCACGCAAAGAGAAGTACTCGCACATAGCCTGTGACTGCTGGCTGCCAATTCTATTTTGGTCTCTCTGGAGCTGGAGGGGATTAATGTTGTGGCTTATGCCACGACCTAACTATCCTGGTATCCTGGGTAAGTTCCTTCCGATTATTAGGCAAAAGGAGAGATCGATGGATATGTTATTATTAGCTAACGATAGATGGATGAAGCTAGCCACTTGCAAAATCTCAAGACAGCTGTGACCAAAAATTTTCTGCAAGAGAACAACAGAGAGAGAGAGAGATTGGGAAATTTTAACCTCACAAATGTTGCAAGTGAGCCACAATTTTTGGCAGGAATTTTTACTGTGCAACATTCCAGTGGCTACACAAGTACATTTCTTTTCAGTAGAATTACCTCAGCTACTGGTACTCAGATAAATCGCCATGTTCTGTACGGGATTCGAACCCACACCAACAAGGAAAAGAATTTATAATGGTGCACCTCAGCCCGCTCGACCACCGGCGTGGGTTGTGTCCAATAAGCAGGCGCCGTTGGCGCAATTGTCCTATTCTCTTGGGGGATCCTGTGCTTTGGTTTGCTAACTATTAAACCATTGTTCTCTAGCTGCGTTATATAACTGTTTGTGCTACAAATGCGGCCTGCTTCACTCCGTCACTCTATGTAAGCAGCCATAAGTAGATTCATTTATTTTTATTACTTTCTATCCGATAGCTAAAAAAAACAGTTTTTAAAATGAAAGGAACAACGCCCTGCGATGTTAAGAAATAAAATTAAAAATTCAAATATTTTCTCCCCGAAATGGTAGAAATGCTCGACGAAGAAAATGACGGTGCCAACGATGTGGCGAACTTGGCAGCGGTAAGAATGGGATTGTATAACTCAACTCTCAATTTAATACTCGAGGAGTTTCGATTTCGGGCTTTTCTCTACCAAACACACCCTAGCATCCTTTTACACATGATTCAGCCCATTGTAAACGAGCCCTTCCATGCTTTAGTTTTGTAGTAATAATAAGTTGGATTTAATTTTCAGTAGTACTTACTTTTTCTTCTTCAACTCGCTGACGTTCATGCATCGCATTAAGTAGCTCCCTTAAGTGTTGATTTTCTCGACGCAGTCGTTCCCTTTCAAGATCACGCTCATTGATTTTAGGCTGGTATAGTTATAAAAATTATTAGTCGAACCTCAAAGTGTCGAAAAAGTATTCAATTTACCAATAATAGTGAAATTTGTGCGCTAAGTGTAGTAACAATTCCACTTATAACATGACAAGGAATAGATGGCCCAAGTGAATTAACATGAGAAAGGCGATTTGGTCCACAGAAATCATTGCTCCCAGAACTGTTGCTATTTTGGACTTGAGTACTTTCATAGTTGCTCTCAGGAGCAGTTTTTGTTAATGACGAAGTCTTGAAATTAAATTCAATTAAAAAATAATTCATATAATTGTGGGACTTTCAATCAAACTTACTGTTGTATCGTAAGTGTCATTCACCTCTATGTGTTCGCTACTTGTTGAATCATCTGAGGTCTTCTGTTGTTCTTCACTCGGGGGCTCACTTTGAGTTGTAGTAGACTCCTCCTTCTCAGTTGACTTGGAATTATTAGTAAGATCGTTATCATCAATTGTAATATCCTGCTCTGGTTCCTCTGGAATGCTATCAGCACTTATAGTACTCTGCCGTTTTGTAAGTTCAGGAGTACTACTCGAGACATGGCTTACAGGCCCTCCTGATGACTTCGATCCTGACATATTCATTGGATTTGGCATGACTGAAGGAAGACGAAGTGCATCTATTTCGCAATAGCCGTCATCTTCTTGAATTATCGTGTCATCCAATTGCTCCTTGTTGCCCTCAGAGTTTGGAATTACAGTGGTCCCTGTGTTTGTTGACGCAATACTTGATGGTATAGGGGATATTGAACGCAAATTGCGTTGATGGCACTGATCACAGACAGCAGTTGAGACAGCCGAAATTTCCTGTTCTGGAGTAACTTTCATGTACTCACTTAATACTTCTGTAAGGGATTGTACTTGGGCAAATGCAGCTAGTACAATATCAGATGTGTCTTTGGGTGCTTCTGGTTGCCCTGCGATGTCAGCAATTGCTGTAAAATGTTCATTTGGAACTCGGAACATATCACAAATTATTTTTTGTTTTTCTGCAAGACGTTCTCGAATAGCTTCATCTAATCGTTTGAGCCGTTCTGTTGGAGTTAAAATTGGTTCAGCGGTATGAGCTGGACTGATGCTAATTTGTATTTCGCTCGGCTCAAGTAATGGACAATGTTGCATTAGTGTTCGCGTATTGTTGGAATTGTTCGAATATACACTGTCCCGCCTCGCATCCTCCCGAATTTGATGTGTGTTTTCTTTTTCCCCATCATTGTAGTCAGTGGATGCATTGTAGTTACTTTCATATTTATCTTTCTGATTATCGGCCGTTGCATTATTATTGACTAAATTGTTTTTTCCCTTGTCATATGGTGTACTGGTGCTGTTTATATGACTTTGATCCTGCTGATATCCGGATGCATCTGCGCTAAAGTTATTATTGTTGCTGGATACTGAAGCAGTTCGATCTGGTGTACTTTCAAACGATTCTTTTGTGTTAGAATGCGGTAAAGTTGTACTTGCAGGATCCTCAACAACTTCATGACTACTTTTGGATCGTGGTTTATACTGTTCGGCTGCATCTGATATGTGTTTAAACCATCT
>QYTT01094667.1:0-19485 GCA_006980735.1 Dasypogon diadema
TTGTTGTTATAGCGGCAACAGAAATACATCATCTGTGAAAATTTCAACTGTCTAACTATCACGGTTCATGAGGTACAGCCTGGTGACAGACGGACGGACGGACGGACGGACAGCGGAGCCTTAGTAATAGGGTCCCGTTTTTGACCCTTTGGGTACGGAACCCTAAAAATGACTATTTTTTAACCATTTTAATGTTTGAAACTGGGAACAACATTATACTAGTTGATTTTAACTACAAAAAGTAGTTACTTCTAACTATTTGAAGGGACTACAAAATAGTTAATTTTGACTAAAAAGATTACTTAGATTTAGGATACCCTGCAATATGCAGAGTAAGCAAATAAAAAGGAGCGGTTTTCCACCATAAGCTTACAATCTTTGGTAATAATTAGGCTTTTAACCTAGGGGTGGGGGGGGGCATTTTCTTATAAAACTTTTGTCTCAAACATTTTGTTGGAAACTGCATATTTTCTGAGAAGTTATTTGACCTTGACGGGACCTATATAGATCACTTTGGCCCAGAAGTAAACTACATAATTGAACTTAAAATTGTACGCTCTTTAAAAATATGAATTTGACTTCCAAGTTACCTTTATATTTGATTTTAATCCGGCCAAGGTCAATGCCAAGTACCTCCTTTCGCGCCCAGCAGCTTTTGTCAAAAACATTTTTTTCTGAAAACTAATATTTTCAACGTTTTAATATGTAAAACATCTTCCTAGAATACAGAAATTGGAAACGACAAATGATTTCGTCTTAAGCCAGCCATACACGCTCAGTTAAACTGAAGAAAGCTTAGGTCATGTGCACAATTTACTCAGTTATTAGCACGGTTTTTGACCTGCGCAAAGTCGTCGTGATTACACAGTTAAATGTGCATGTCGCATGAATTGGTTTCAGTGTAACTGTGCAACTTCCTCCTTAAAAGCCACTGTTTGCTCCATAATCGTTTCCTTCTATTTCTTTTTGATTTTAAAATTGCAGCCGCTAATAGCTCGTAAATTAATCCTTTCTTTGACAGATTATGGCTTACTATTAATTTACTTCAAAATGAATTCTCCACTTGTTAAACCTTCACACTCTCACGAAAAATGAGCAAATAAATGAGCAAATTGTGCATTTAACTGCAGTGCGTGGACACCATCTAGCGCAGTTTTTTGCTCAATATTTTACACAGTTTTATTGTGCAATATAACTGAGCGTGTATGGCTGGCTTTAGGGCTTAGAAAAGGAGGTTTTTTTTTATTTAAGGAATAAGAAATTACAAATATCATATGGCAGCAATTTGAAGGAATTGCCCGACTTTCGTATTCAATAAGATATCTGTATACCAGATTTTAAATCTCTAGCTCAAAGCGTTATCGGGTTAACGCGTTGATAGATAGACGGACATCTATTAAATGATTTCTTTTCTTGTCCCATTAATGGCAATATAATTTATTTTTGTATGTCATGAATATTTTTATGCGTTACAAACGTTTGCTTAAAGGTATAATACCCTACATGTAGGGTGTAAAAATTAACTGTGTTCCAATCGAATCATTTAAAATATATAACATAATGATTACTCCCATTCCAAATTGGAAATCCTTCTACAATGAAGGCAAGTGAAGTGGTTTGTTTCTGGACTTTCAATTTAGCTCTCGACGTCGAGCTAAAATAAAAATTGGGAGGGATCATTTATGTAAAGGCCTAAGTCTTCTCAGTATGAATAGTACATGATAAATCACGCTGATAGTAATTGAGTTAAAGAGCTATTGACAAAACATTGAAGCAGCAATAGTGTTCAGACAGCAAATGCACATTCAGATCCCAACGTATATATCATTTGTTTTCAAGCAATTCCAATTTCCGCGAAAAGTATAATTGGCTTTGACAATAAATAAGTCCCAGGGACAAACTTTTGAATCATGTAAATCAATATGAGAAAGGAATGTTTTTTTCACGGCTAATTATTTGACGCATTGTCTAGAGATGGTACTCCGGAAAATCAATATATAAGGTTTGTATAATAAGTATCTGGCCTCGGCAACAGATGGCGGTACTACTATTAAAACAACTCCATTTTTCGTTAATGTAACCTTCCACAAGAATCCTGTCAAATTTTCAAACTGTGTCATTTGGTTTGTGAGTGATAGCCATTTAAAGATGAGATAAAAGCTGAACTCAGCGAAGTTTATGGAGAGTCTGCAACTTCGTTGTTACAGCTGAATTTAAACGCTTCCGTACAGCATTTTTGATGAAGAACATCCAGGTCGTCCAAATGAGGTTACCACAAGAAATAATTCAAAAAAAATCCACGATATGGTGATAAATGATCGGAGAGTGAAAATGCTTGAGATTGCTGAGGCTATGGGCATCTCAACTGAATGGGTGCAGAACATTTTAAGAACTCATTTGGATATGAGAAAGCCTTTCGCAAGACAGATGCCACGATTGGCCATAAATACACACGTGTGTCAACTTCAAAAGAATGTTTGGTAATTTTAAATCGCAATCCGAATGATTTTTGACGTCGATTCTTAACTATTGATCAAACATGGATTCACCACAACACATCAGAGACCAAAGAATAGTCCAAACAGTGGGTATTCGAACCGGCGCCCAAGATGGTCTTCAACAAACAACAAAGTCATGGCCACAGTGTTTTGGGATCTGCGTGGCATAATCCATGTCGCCTACCTTGAAAAGAGTAAAAAGATTAGGGGCGAGTACTAAGCCAATTTATTGAATCGTTTCAATGATGCTTTGTAAGAAAAACGTCCATATTTGGCGAAGAAAAATTTCGTTTCCATCAAGCGATTGCACGTGTGCACATTTGTGTCATCGCCATGGCAAAATTCCATTAGCTAAGATACGAATTGCCTCCGCATCCACCATATTCGCCAGATTTGGTCCTCAGTGATTATTTCCTCTCTTCGGAAAATGAAAAATTTGCTCGACGTAAAAAGATTTGGCTCAAACGATGAGATGATTATTGAAGCAAACGAAGTAATTGAGAAATCGTATTTTTCAAATGGGATACAAAAGATAGAAAAAAAGGAGACTATGTTGAAAAATAAAATGAAAAAATGTTTTTTTCTTGCCAAGGCCAGGTACTTACCACACAACTCTCGAATTTTGGTATCAGAAAATAATAAAACATTAAACACATTCTGTACAGACCAGTGTGCACGTGTAGGGGAGAGACTGCGCTATTTTAATACAAATATATGGTGAAATACATTTATAATATTTTATGCTTGTTATTTTTTTTAATGAGTATTTTTCGACCACAATCGCTAATAGAGGTATACATTAAAAATATGAAATTCACATACACTTTATATACCACTTTAATTTAGTTTTATATTAAGGTCATAATTTAGAATTTTAATAATGTTTATTTTAATAAGTAAATCACTTCCATCTGCTGTCAGTTTCTTCGGTAGAGAGCTTGTGCAATCTCTCGTGTATGCACAGAGAAGAATTGCACAACCACATTAAATAACGTGCATATCTTCAAAATGTCTCGTAACGGCACGAAACACTAGTTTATAGAAAGTACATTTTTTTTAAAATATTTTTTGGTAAAATATGTCTTACAAAATATATATGAAAATTCAAGCATATATCTTTTACGAAAAATCGCTAAATAAAGTCATAAAATTTTTCACGCTGCTATTGACTCCCGAATTTAAATGAAGCCTCTACGCATAGAGGATTCACTACCATTCTCACCACTGAAACAGAATGAACGTAACGAGCGCTCCATCCCTGCGTTGAGGTCGGAATAGGGAAACTAAAAGAGTTGTCAATTTAAAGAATTTTAACCCAGCCCAACACAGAATTTCAAAGTGATAAGTTGCTTCCCCTTCGAATTATGTCCAATAATCCAAAAATCTAATATGGCGGCCCGACCAAGGAGTGGAGGAGTATAAGCTATTTTCACTTTATTGGTTAAGCGTCTCATAAAACTTCTCCTTACTAAATTTGAAAGCTATACGTTGTTCCTTATTTGAATTATGCCCCATAATCCGAAAATTCTATATGCCGGCCTATTGAAGGAGTGGGGAATCCGCCCCATTTTCGAACATAGACCAGAAAATTAGTAATATATACCAAATTTCAGCCTTCTAGCTCAATTCGTTCTCGAGTTATCGTGTATACAGACGGACATCATTAAATCGATTTGTTTTCAAATTCTGAGCATATGAATATAATGCTGGAGCAGAAGCATTATTGGTTCTATGCATTACAAATGTTGGATTAAAACTAATATATCCTATCTATCATATAGGGTATAAAGAGATTTGAGACTGATGTCGATTTCAATGGGATTCCAGTAGATGCACTATTATTGCAGTAACTGTATTAACCAATTTCCATGGGATATAAATTCTAGCAAAACTGCTACAACAGTTGTTCCACTGATTTTTATCAGAGCGTTCATTATTTCCAACCAGTAGGAAATAGTTTTTGTTCATATTATGGCCTTTTTTGTTCGAAATCACTCCTTTATCAATTTCGTCCAGAACAAACAATGATTGACAATTAAAGTGACAACTTACATATGATAAACAAGTGTCGCCAACACATAAAACAAAATAAATTTAAATGGGCGACTGCAACAACTACATGTGCCCCATGGAAATCCACGTGGGTAAAACTTTTCGCATTTGACCCACAGACTTCTGAACACTACTGAAAACTATTTATTGTAAAAGAAAGTAAATTTTAAAATAAATTTAACAACAACCTCCAAATTTTCAATTTCTGTCATGTATAAAAATGGCCAAATGCCAAATTACAGACTAAACGGTACTGACTTGCCAGCGTCAGTGACGAGACAGTAAGTGTTTACATCAGCCAGCGTGTCGCTGACAGTAATATTGACCCGTGTTGAGGCCGGGTAAGGTATTCTATGGGTTTGGTTCTCAAAAATCAAGGTTAACAAATTTTTATCTTTGCTTACTTAGATCTCGATACAGAAGTTGCGTTCATTCTGTTTCAAGGGTCATAGCAGATCGCATGCCTTATTCCTTCCACCTAAATTTAAACCTGCGTAATCTCTTCCGGAGCTAGCTTATATCCTTTTGCTACTATATAATTTAAACGCTCAGCTATACTATGATATAGTTAACATTTTAGAGAAAAAAGTAGACTTATACCCTTTTAATTGTTAATTCAGATGCACACTTCTAAATTTTTTACTTATTTTATATTTCAATAATATATGCTGCGTCTGTTTATTGGAATTCTAAAATAGTGTTCTCTGTTTATGCTTTATTTGGTGTTGAATAGGGTGTTTAGGAGCGATTTTGTTACTATCAAATTTCCAGATTTGTGACTGAAATAACTCCCCAAGATCAATGGCACTTACATATTCTATAAATAACCTGAAGTCACCTGAAACAAATTAAGACCTGAACAAAGTTAACACACAAAACAATTCAGTGCGGGTAGAAACAATATCATGTTACGTAAATTGCCTTTGGATATCAAAGTAATATCGGAACATCTGGCTTATTTCTGTTGTATTCAGGCTATATTAACAAGTCTGCCTGAAATGCCTGTTATTTCTGTTGTCACTCATGGATAATTATTTGCCAGCTATGACGATGGGTATACATTATGACATAATTATTCCATTGACACCTTTGAAGTATTAAATACGAAAAACAGTTTTAAATAGCTTATTTTAAACGTTTATTTATTTATCAACGTAAAACAAATAACCAAATACGAGCAATATCATAGAGGGAACGATCAATAAAAAAAACCTTAAAGTCCTAGCTTAAACTATTTTTAAAGCATAGGGCATTTGAGCCAACTTTATTCATTTTCAGGCGTCTGAATTCGAACTAATCAGGGCCCGTATTTGGCAACTCGACTCGAATCATCGAATCGAGACAAATGCCTACTCGAGTTAATCGAGATTTTAAATTTGGTAACTTGTTCGAGTCGAAAGATTAGTGCTGCCACAATATTCGCAAATTTTTTGTGTTTTCATTCTATTTTGGTTCTTTCAACTTGTTCGAAAGTATTAAAATTTAGCCGGCAATTTATCAAAAAGTTTAAAAAATAATTTACTAAATCTAGTGATAATTGTTTAATGTACTACAAGTGAAATTTTAGTGTTTAATTGCTTTTAAAATGGATTCTATCGGTATGTACTTTTTCAGTTAATCACAAAGGATTGTATTGAGCAAGTTATGGGATGCTTGAAATCCTTTGGGATTAAATGATAATAGGTAATTCCAATTTTGACGCACAAAAATAATTTAAGAAGTTTCATATTTCTAAAGATGCATTCCATTACTTGGTTGATGCATTTTCAAAATCTCCGTATAATAATTCAAGGAGAATAAATGCTATCCCGCACATTCTGAAACTTGCAGCAGCTTTACGTTTTTTTTCTCCGGGCTCATATCAAGAAAATGTTGGCGAGTCATATCTCATATCTTATAAATAAAAAATATGATCGAAATTTGCTACTATCTTAGTAAAATTCTACCTTTTTTAATTTTAAATTTGAATTTTCTCCCACTCGAACAAAAGGATCTTACCGAGCAAACACTCGATGACAGCCTACTCGAAAGTGCTCGATATTTAGTTGCCAAATGCAAATTTCTCGATTTCGACCGCTTTCGTGTTCGAATCGAGTTGCCAAATACAGGCCCAGGTGTGCAAATAAATTAAATTTGACAACTCTTTCAGGAGGTTGTCATATGAATCTTGTAAGTTTTTTTTTAATTTAAATGCACACTGAACAAATGAACGCGTATTTGAAACATGATCCATGATTCGATAAAAAAAAAACTTGGAGTAAACAAAGTCCATACAAGCAATTTCGTTTGAAAATGGGAACGTATAATCACAGCCGAACGAAGGCATTTGCAAGTAAATGGAGTGGAACAATAAAAGAACCATTGAGCTTATTTAAAAATGTAAAGTTTCCAGTTTTTAAAACTTTTGGATGTCCAAGAACGCCTCTTTTTCCCGTTTTGCTCTTGTAGCAGTTTTCGCTACGTATTCAATTTGATTTATTATTAATAGGATTTCTAAATATGACATCTTACTTTTGTGGAATTTAAGATTATTTAATTAAAAGGAAATAAATTCATCGAATTGTTAACCTTTTAAAAGAAATTCTTTGAGTTTTAATCAGAATTTAATCCGGTAGAGGTGTTTTCAGTAATTCGTGATACCAGATAATAATTTTTTAACCGGAAATAAATATTTATAATTAAAAGTTTATATCATAATAAAAGTAATAATTCAATAAATAAAAGTTTTAATTTAAAATAAAAGATAAACAAAAGATTTTAAAAGCTGATAAGAAATATTACAAAAATAAAGGAAGAAAACTTAGTTGTCAAAAAGGATCGAATTTCAAAAATAAAAATAATTTCAACAAATAAAAATAAAGTTTTAGAGTGGGTATAATAGTCTTAACCCCCTAAACCTTTATACTCTTTTATTAAGCCTTCTAAGAGCAAAAACCCCGCACTTGCAATTATTAAATTAGTGCCCAACATTTTTATGCACCAAAAGTGCATATTCCCGAAATTCGTTCTTGTTTGTAGGGACGTACAACACTTGTCACATTCGTTTGCTGAGGAACAGTGCAATTTGTACTAAATTTTTTTCAAATTTGATTTGACATGAAACAAAAGAAGAACATATATAGAACAAATTTGTTTGCATTTGCAACGCGACTAAAAATTAAAACACATTTGTTTGCGTTCGTTTGCTCAGTATGTTTGTGGGAAAGGTGGGTTCCCCGCAAACAAAAACGAATAAAATCCGCATGAATAGAGGATTTCTGAAAAGTGTAGTGTGTACGTCAAGCAAATGCTTGGTAAACGATGTGCAGTGCACGATCGTTCAAATGAGCATGAATGTATTTGCTAGATATGTGTTCTGTGCTTGCTACTCGATTTCAACGGAAATAAAAAAAAATATTTGATGTATATTTTGCATTTTGGGAATAAAGAGTTATTTTTGGTGCATAAAAATGGCGGACACTGATTTAATAATTGCAAGTGAGGGGTTTTTGCTCTTGAAAGACTTGATAAAAATGTAGTATGGGAAAAAAGAGGCGTTGTTAGACATCAAAATTATTTAAAAGCCTGAAAATTTATATTTTTGAATAAGCTCAATGGTTCTTTTACTTCCCACTGCATTTATATACCCACTGAACACTGGCAATTGTTACTACTGCATGTGCTGCGATTTTTCAACTTCACTGGTAAACATGAAAACGCGAATACATTAATTTGAGGGGACTTCGGCACTTACTGCATTCGTTTGCGTAAAAGTCTCTCATACAAGATAAAAGTTTTGTCTGCGATTTCATTTAGAAGAAATATAGAAATCGCCCGTGTATTGTGCAGACAATACGTCATTCATCTCAGCGCATGAAAACAAAATCTTCCACTTGATACGATAACTTTTTCTGCAATAATAGACATTTTTGTTAACCGAAAATGTCTAAATCTATTGAAATAAATACCCTAGCTAATTTATCTCAGACTCCTTGGTCATTATCATGATATCTAGATAAATATGAACGCAGAAAATTGCCTCCACTGCTAATTAATTAATGTTTTCTTTCATTTTCAACAGGATGGAATGTATCAAAATAATGTCGTCGAGGATAATCAAAATGCGGAAAGCTCTATACGACCACTTAATAAAACTAAACACTCCAGGAAAATGGAAACATATAACTGAGCAGATTGGGATGTTTTCGTATACTGGGCTTAATGGTGGGCTCTTTGTGTGATGTCATCTCCCGCATTTCCTAAAAGCTATTTACTTTATTTCACAGAGAAACAAGTTAAAATGCTGATAGATGAGTTCCATATATATTTACTGACTTCCGGACGTATAAATATGTGCGGTCTCAATGAAAAGAATGTGGAGTATGTCGCACAAGCTATTCATGCAGCAGTCACGAAAATTATGGATAATTAAGTAGAATCACTGGAAACGCGACGACGTATGAAATGAAAGTGTTTAGTAATTGTTACCCAGTGTTTTGTACCAGATTTGTATTAAATAGCAGATTTGCATTTTTCTCAGTTATTTTCGTCAGAGAGAATAGTTTTGTCATAGTTTTTGGAAGTATTTATTTAAACAGCAAATTCTTTACTGCTTTTTGCTTAAATAAATGCATTAGTGTACCAGTCAATTGTCAGCAGTTTTTTTAAATATGTTCCTTACTTCAGAGTCAAAGTAATATTAGCATAAAATTTATCACAGAAAGCATGCAACGGAACATATATTTAAAGGTGGTTTATGCAGGTATTTTTGTAAATAATACCATAAGAAGAACGTTTTTTTGCTCTGGGCTATCGGACTACAGCTATTCAAAAGTTTTAACATCTTCTAAGCACTCATGTTGCGTGCAAAAGCATTTTGTTCATAGTATTTTTAAACAAATGTCAATTTTCTCCATAAAGTGTTTAATCCTACATTAAAACTTTCAAGATTACGCATTTTATATAGCTATATAGTTCTATTATGTTTGTGAAAGCTTTAAGTCGAACACAGGTTGATGGCTGCTGGGTATGAAGAGTACGGTGGATGGAATTGAAAGAAATTTAAGGTAAGAAATACAAATTTGTTACTTTAAATTTCGTAGAGGGAAATGAAGGTAAATGTTGAGGTTCAATCAGAAAAATGTTGAACAAGAATTTGGACAAGCAGCCCATTTATGAAGCAAATTTATTATTGTAGTCCTAAATCCAATAAAAGATGGCATTTTTTTTATGATCCTTTTCTCGACTAGATTCTTTATCACGCGCCTCGTCGAGTCCAAATGCTGGAAGTTTGGATAAAGGGCAGAGTGCCAAACTCTGTCAAAGGCCTTCCAGCTGTCCAATGCAACAATCCCCGACTCACCGAAGCAATGGAGGCAATGCTGCCAACGCTCGGTGAGGACGATTGAGTGTCCACGGCGAAAGCCGTATCGCCAATACGGATCAGATTGTTGTTCTCAAGATACTTTCTCAATTGAATGTTAATGAGAATCTCGAAAACTTAAGCCAGAATCGAAGTGATTGCTATTGATCTGTAGTTGGAGGGATCGCATGCCTCTGCCTTTTTGGGAACTGGCTGAACGTGGGAAAGTTCCCATAATTATGGAAAGATATCTTGAGAATATGATAAATAAAATATTTTTCTCAGAGGTTTGGGCAGGGAAGAGGCGCAGCCTTTTAAAAGCAGGGACGAGATGCCATCAGGTCCGGTGGTTTTAGACACGTCAAGAACCTTAAAAACCTCACACGTGCGGAAATGAAGCGGGCGACCAGAAACCTTTGCTGCATTTAGGGCAAGCAAACACTCTTCTTCTAATATTTTGGTCAAATTGGAACTTGGCTTTGCTTATAATTGAATTGCATTTATTGCGAGCTTCAATATAAATCCGCTTTGTTTCTGGGCACTTATTCGCTTTGAAGGACCGAAAGGCCGCTTTCTTGATCCTCAGCAGTCCTACAATCCTCAGTAAACTAATGAACTTGGCCTAAGATATTTGTAGCTATGAGGGATGAAGGCGTACATCCCGAACCATATAATATTAATTAATGTTTCACAGCTGTACTCAGGATTTTTAGAGGCAAAACAGTCAGCCCAGTTAACTTCCTTGAAAAATGTATTAAGCCATACTAACCTCTTGCTGGAAGACGGATTAGACGGTTTCAAGAATGAGATGGAAAATTGAGCCGATATGAGGCAATGATCCGAATTGCCAAGAGGGGAGGTAATACTAACCGAGTACTTTTCGGGATGAGAGGACAAGAACAGATCCAGAAGATTAGCATTATGACCCATTACATCAGAGATGCGTGTGGGAGAATTCACTAGCTGTTGTAGATTGTAGGATTCACTGAATAGCTCGACGTCTCTGCCCACCAGACTTGTGGTCGAAAAATACCTGAGCCATTGAATATTATGCACATTGAAATCACCCGCGAGAATGATTTCAGAGGAAGGATTATTTAATAATAATTTGTCTATGATGTCTGATAGTTTATCCAAGAAACAGACAATATCGGCGAATTAGGGCTGCCATATAAAAAGCAGAAGTTATTTGTGTGCCTGTGGAGTTTAATGTGGAATATGTTCAAGCTGTATTCCGTAATCCAAACGCCTAATCTAATCATCGAATCCAAAAGACACGTTATGAATGCTTAAAATGAGATGTGAAATAAGGGCTTAAAATTGAGAGAGCGCTCTTTAAAATTATTAGAATATCAGAAGACTTGTATTTATGCGTGGATTACGTTGCTTTCTGGCTTAGATATTTATGGTAGGAAACGTTTTAAGGTACGTCTGTATGCTACAACATTTCTTTGAACTCTTGCCATAATAAATCATTCCTAAAGGGAAATTACCAAAGCACCCGTCTTTACACGTTTGAAAGAGAAAAGCATTTCATCTTAAAAAGCGCACGATTAACTTGAATTAAAGCTCTTAAAAATTTCTGCATTAAATTCAGTATGTGAATGCTATTAAAGGGGTTTACTGAAGTGCTTAGGTATTCTATCCATTGATCATGCATTCAGGGTTTTTAATTCAGTCTGGCCCTAGATTTTGTGCGAAACATGAGTATTTAAGAAGCTTCGCAGTTCGCCAGCTTAAAATTCTACCGGATGTGAATATATTCCTGCATCTATGTTACTACCATGTATGAAAGCTGAATTAAGTCTAAAGGATTAAGATCTTGAAGCAGACAAAAACTGCCAGCATTCTGAAATTAAATTTTTATCTGTTTTTTGCACAGAGCATTTTTTGCATGCCCCGGACGCTTTAACGTTATCTCTGCTGTAGGTAAAGTAAGAGGTGTGGAAAGTACCGACCATTTAATGTTTTTAATTTGCATTCTACGGAGGGTACTTTTCGGATGCTGGGGTGAATGTGTTAGGTAGTTGGCAGATTCATTGCCAGTGAGTTGCTCTTTCCATTTTCACGTATGTAACGTTCATTGTTTATTAGACATATGTGACACGAGTTTTAGGTTTAAAACGAAGCGACGTAAAGGTAGAAGAAAATTAAATTGTTTTAGCTTGGTGTAAGTTGGGAATCAAAAGTGAACATTCTCTACTAATGAGAGGAGTGAACATCACCTTTTACTACTTCTTACAGTAAATAATATAATATTACTAAATTAGTTCTAAAGCCTTTTCTATATAAGCTTAATGATTCAGTAGAACATTGATAACGTATAGATATCCTTCATCAAATATCGGAATTATATTTTTGTCCAGGTTGAATGTGACTTTTGTAGATGATTGCCAATAGGGTTGGCGTGAAATATTTTCCCACTTCTGTACTTCAGAAATTGAGCTGTTAAATAAAAAGCTGACCTGTCTTACGAAAATTTCTTTATTCGACAAGAGTTCAGGTTAGAGTGTACTACTTTCAGTTATTCGAAAAAGCAACATTCTAGAAAGCTCTACTATAATTCACGCACCGATGGAAGTGAAGATGTATCAAAAGAAATACAAAAATGTAAGTACGTTATTGGACAAAAGTATAAATGCAGACTATTTCTAAATATAAAATAATATCTTTGACTTTTTCAGAGGCATGCAATCGAAGGTGAGGTTGTAGATCTAAGCCACAATATTTACCAAATTTGGGCCCTAGCAAATGGATAATTCTGCATCAAAATGTTGGCTTTGCACTAGTGCTTCAAATGTTATCTGAATCTTAGAACAGTTCGGGCATCCGTATATCCGGATAGTCGGATATGACACCAGCTGAGATCCGGTGGATCCGAATAGTGTCGGATATCCGGATAGTTTCAGGTTCCCGATAGTGTTGAAAACCGTATACCTGAATTCTGAAATAAATGTTGATTAAATTAATAGCTGTCGCGGGAAATTAAATATTACCTAAGTATCACTGCATAAAATCCAGGAAAATAAATTGTGGATGTTTGGGACACATTTGTGATTTTTGCAGATTTGCGTTTACTGTTGTATAAATGTTGAATTCTTTCTAATACTTTCGGATTTCACTCCAGGATCATTCTTGGAGCCTCGGAGATTTCATAAAATTTATATATCCCTTCGTTGATATTCACCGTTTTCCTGTCACATATCAGACAGACAGACATATCGACAGTAAAGAGGGCATCATATGATTATGTACTAAAAAAATCCGAATTAGCAATATAAATGGCTTTTATATTTGTGCTTTAAATTTTGTCGATACCAATCAGACTTATACCTTGATGAAAAGTGAAAATTTCTACTTTACGTGTAGCATGGGCGTGTAGGAAGGTACTTATGCTTATCTTATATTAATGCTAACTAAACTCTATACACTACTATAACTAACTCTATACTAAACTCTTTACAATACTGTTAACATATGAAGATTAGAAAAAAGTATTTAAAGAGTATTCAGTACTTTATAGTAGTACTTAGTTACAAGTTGTTTTTACGCATGCTGTTCCTGTACTTGTAGTTAAGTATTAAGCTTTTTTTCTTTTTACTTATTTATCATATTGTATTCGCCATTCGTCTGCACACTTTGGACTAGTAAAAAGCTTCCTTGTGTTAGTTTTAGGGTTATGCAACTCTCTGTTCCATTAAGGCACATCTCGAGTAGCTTCTCTTCGTTTGGTCCCAGCGGGAAATGGAATCATACCATCATGCAAACCGGACGCCTTCCTTGGCAGTTGTGATGCGTGCCTCTTCATTGGACACTTTGTAGGACATTTGCACAAGCATGTCCTAGAGAGGAAGCAGTTGAAGCTTTTTATGTGCTTCCTCCTAGCTTCCTCTGGAAGGAATGAGGGATGCATACATCTTCACTGGACACTTTATAGGACATTTGCACAGGCATGTCCTAGGGAGGAAGCAGTTGAAGTTTGTTTTGTGCTTGCTGCCGAACTTTATACTAAAGGAAATGCGTTTCAGCGAGATTCACACCTTCCACCAAGCTTCTTACGGGATCAACATGGAATGAATGAAAACTTTTTGAACTTTTCCCGTTTTTTGTGCTAAAGTTTTACTGCTTCCGTAGGCCTTCTCCAGGGAAGGCCTGACCACATTTCCCGCTGGGGTGTGGCAGCTGGTTTCATATGAATTAGTTAAGGTTTTTAGGCTGGGTCGGTCCAATTAAAGTAGGTCAGATAGTGATTCTATTGCGCTTAGTTCGAGTTCTTCCAAGATTAGTCTGAAGAGTCTAGTATGGGATTTCCAGTCAGTTTGTTTTGGAATAATTATTTTTTCCCACTGCACGAACGAGATTTTTAAGTCAAAACTTATGTGTTTGTGATCCGGAAAGGATAATAAAAGTTATATATTCGTTTGTTACCAATATTAACCATATCCAGGTTATCTTTTAATAGTAGTAGAACAAATACCCATAGTGGGTATTTGCATCAAATCCTAATTATAGTCTCGTTGTTGGGGATCGTCTTATTGTAATCCAACAATTGTGTTATCGACATTTTAAGAATATTGCAATATAAAGTGTGCCCAAAAAAATAAAAATTAAGTTTTAAAAAACATGAATACTGCACATTACATGTCGATTTTAGATGTAAGGTCAGGGTCGCGGCAATTTTAGTGGGAAGAAAAAATTTCAGAAATTTTCCACACATTATTTCTATTAATTAGTTTAATTGGCCCAGCTTTTCTTGACATGTTGACCTGCTTTATTGATATTTCTGGGACTCCAAGAAATAGTTCCGTGAAAGTTTCATTAAAATCGGTTCAATGATTTCAGAAATATAAACGTGCAATCTTATATCTGTATTATATTGATTGCGAGGTTAAGGTTTAGTTCTTATTTCAAGCTTTTAACATTTTTCGTAAATGTGATATATAAAGGAAATCACTCACGATAAATGGATAAAAACCTTTCTGTAAAATTGTTCAGATTATTGCAATTTTCTTTCTCTCTTTGCATCACTGATTTAACAAATTTCACATAGTTTAAGGATGCTGAAAAGGTCGGATGAAAGGCAATGAAGTTTAGCAACCTCTAAGCCAAATGACCTAATTAGGTGGTGGAATTAAAAGTACAGAGCGAAATGGGGTCAAAAACTAAAGGAATCCGGAAGGCGCGTTCAGTAAATGCAATAAATGGAGGAAATTGTTAAAAACTATTCACCTTCCATAAAAGTTTTCTTAACATAACGTTCAACAGATATTTTGCACAAAGAGTAGTTGCACCTGATGCCTGCAGCAATTTAGATAATTTCTTGCTATCTGTTTAGGTAGCAAAGTTGACTGGCAATTTAATCATCTTAAATACCTGGCATTCTGTGGCCTTTCGATAATCTCAAGGAAGCTAAAATCAATCTTTGGGGAGGTTGTCAGAACGTAATTTTTTAAAGCTAATTGGCCAAGTTTTAGATGCCTGTCAAGGGAACTGTTGCTATGCATGCGAGAGAAAAAACACTTTAAGAGATTAAATTTAGCATAGTGGAGGAAGAACGTTTGGAGATGTGATAGTGCATTTAAACAGCGATATTTTCTAATGGCTGCCTGTTTATTCAGTAGTGCTCAATGTATGCAAATATGATTGAAAGTTTTATACATATTTGGAACGGACAGAAATATTTGTAAATGCTAAGATCAAATCCTTTGTTTAACACGGTGCCTGCCACAATTAGCATAAAAGCTCTCGTGAGAGAATTACGTGTTAAAATGCCTTTGTCCTGAGATGTGTTAAAGTTGCAATGATTAAGAATTAGGATCCCTTCTTCGACCACTCTCTTTAATTTTTGCTATTCAGTTCTTCCATATTTTCTTCTTTTTATAGTGGCAAGTGAGTGCAGCCTCTTTACTTTCCTGCGAAAATATTTATTGATATTTCAGGTTGATTTTGTATTGATTTTCTTGATGTTTCCCAGTCGGCAATCGACTCTTTCCGCATTACTTTCTAGTTGGAAGGCCCTCCATTTTCCTTTACCAATCTATATTACTTTTCTACACAAATGTCATTGGAGGTAAGTAGCTCCATTTCTCGCTTACTGTGTAATGCAGGATAAAATTGAATTTCTAAGCGCTTTACTTTATTTATGCCTTCCCCATTACTTTGTAAGCTTGGTGGATTTTTCTCCTTGGGCCGCATATGTAGAAAGTTTTAGCTTACATTGTAATGAAGAACGAAGTACTTCAGATCAGAAGTAGTGTTTTGATTTTAAACTTTGTTGAATGTGAAAAAGATTTTATGATTTTTCAATAATAACACCAATTTTTTATGTAAAAAGTGTCAATTAAGTAACACTTCTGAATTTAATAAATTATAAAATAAATGTGTTAATAAAGTGACAATTTTTAATGAAAAATTCGTGTTATTATCGAAGAGTTACGAATCCTTTTTCAAGTCCAGTAAGGTTGAACAAATAAGGCTCTATTTTGTAATATGAATTACTTCGTTAATTAAAAACGGATTTAGAAATTCGGTTAATCGGAACAATAATAAAAATTCCAAATTGGTTTATAATATAATCAAAAGAGGAGAAATGAAAAAAAACAATTAAGTTAAGATTTTCTTTGATATTATTTATACTATTTTTATTTCAGTTCAGTAATATTGCAATTATCACTTATTTGTTGAATACATTAATAAAAATAGGCGTAGGTACTTTTTATGTAATTATTATTTAGTTTTTATTTATATGCACAAAATTTTAAAATACCTATTCTTATGATTTTCGAAACATGTTCTAATCTCTTTTACGTAGTCTGTTTCCGTCAATCCGTCTTTTTCTAGCGCTTCTGCAACTAAAATAATATAGGTTGTAGTAAAAAAAATTAGGAAGGAAAGTTGGAAACTTACTGACTACGGCATTATTTAAGGCCGTTCAAAATATGTAATTAACAAGCAATAAAACAGCAAGATAATTCCTTATACGTGATAAATATATTTACAACTGCAGTCACTTTCCTTTGAAATTTCGATCGCAGCTAAACGAAATGTTTAAAGGTAAATTTCTTATTTTCATATGTGCCAATGCTCTACAAAGATTCCAGGTAGAAATAATCACAGGTTAAATTAATTCAAATTTACAAAGTGGAAAAACAAATTTCTGCTCTCTACTTTAAGAGCCTGTATCTTTTCTAAGATTAAGAGTGTTATTACCTCTTTATACATTTTATTTTATTTGAGATAAATAATCGTTACTAAAAGTTTTCTATTGCTACAAGATGTAAAGGATTGAATAGGCGGTTACTAAAAGATTACAAAAATATTCTTTTAAATGAGATGCTTAAGAATAATATACTTAACATCTTTTGTTTTTTTAATTAAAAAGTGGAATAATATAAAAATGTATGATTTTTAATAAAAAAAAGTTGATAATTAAAATTTACCTTTGCTCAAACTACAGCTTTTTAAGGAGTAAAATATTTCACTTTTTCACTTCTTCAGTTTTTTAATTCTTCACTTTTTTGTTTTTCTTCAAATGTTAGTTTTTGAATGAATTTCGTGTTTTTCACTTTTTGTCGGTTGAAAATTTATTTAACTTGTTTTTCGACACTTTTTAAACACCGCACAACCTTTCCCTTTCAGTTTCTCACTTAGAATAAAACTTAAACAACAATTGCGTAAATTTGTTGAGCATGCGAACTGCCGGTAAAAACATGCTAAACACACGTTGATCTCGTGATCTCATGTCTCTCTTTCTCAAGGAGAACTACAGAACAAGGGGTAGTTCCATTTCTCAATGAAATTCTAATCTAGAATTCTTTAACGCAATCTAGATTACAAGTTCATCGAGAGATGGAAGTATTCCTCCCTCTGCAATACAACATACTTCATCGGTAGTGTATGAAAATATTGTAACTTTTCATTAAGGAAAGAGTCGATGAAATTTTCATAACTTTCAAAAATATCCGACTGGGATTGTATCTAATAATATCACGAGCGGCCTCCGTTACAGCGCTTTAATACTATTTTAGCATGCATTTAGTTAATGTGAATAGTAATCTTTTAGACTCTCTGTGATATCGCTGAACATATGTCAATAATCACTATTCTTTTTCTATGTATTAATACCGGAACCATTATAAATTTGTAACGTTCCTGTTTTTTTGCAGTGATTTGTATATTAAACTTGTACGCAACATCTGCTGGTATAATGTTAACCTGTGCACCTATAAATAGTTTGAATTTGGTAATTCATTGATTTGATTCAAACATTTTCGTACCAGACTCTTTTCTGACTTTCTTCATTTAAATCATGCATCACATTAACAATTAATAAAATTATAATAATAAATAACAAAATTTTCTTGGCAATGCTCCTTTGTGTTTGGATATTTTTTCTTTTTATACCCTTAAAGTAATTTATTTATTTTTGCGATTATCTCTTTGTATGTACTAATTTTTGTGTGCCTTTTGCCATTGTCCTTCTGTTTTCCTATAGATAACGTTTTGTGCTTTATATTTTATCTTTCTATATATGTATTTTATTACTTCTCTATTGCTTTGGAATACAACTCATAACAGATTTCGCAAATCCGTCCTAGCCCTGTCGTCATGTGCAACAGGTATAATAATATTAGCGGAGCCATTAGTGTGCCATTCGAAATCGACTTCATTCTTTCAGCATGTTTCTTTAAATTATTTCAGCTTCTTTTCTAGCTGAAGAGATGTTTGACGATCTTATCAACTACTATCAATTTTTCTCCTTCTTCTTCAAGTTAGTTCTAGTTGTGCGATGTTCATCTGATTGACTATTTTCTGGCTATTTTCACCGCAGTTGGTTTTCGTAACATCAGACGATAATGTTGATTCTTTTTAGTCCAACTCTTGGTTGAGCTCCAAGCATGGCTTTGTACAGTGATTGTTTAATTCCTGAATGAATTTTTCATAAATTGCATCATGATATGGGTATCAAATGAAAAGGTTTGCTGAGTATAATACGAAAAATAAAATAACGTCACAGCAAATTCAATATGGGGGACGCCTCAAGATGGCGGACAAAATTTTCTTATATATAACGAAACGGAAAGGTGAAATGGGTGAAGAGTAATCTGATGATGGAGCCAAGAAGCAGAAAGTGCTAAAGTTCATTTAATGCTGTGAACTATGAGATCCCACCCAAGCCAAGGTGAGAAACGTGCTGAGGCAAAACCCCCGGGATATATACTTAACAAGCCATGAAGCAGAAATTATCTATGTGAAGGTATAGTCCCTCGAATTCACTCAAATTACATTGATTCTTATGGACCACACGATAAAACTTTTTGTTCATCACCTGATGCTGCCTAAACTATCCATTCTATGGAAAAATTATCTTCTGAGCAATTAAAGCCCGGTTCTTTACCTTTCTAATGATGTAAAATTTAATATATCTTGCCGAACAAAATTACATAAAATTTTCAGTCCAAACGAAACTCTAACCATTTTTCGCTTATATATCAGCGGCAGCCAGCAGAAAGCGAGTCAGAGCTCACGGTCCGTTGTCAGTGCAGATACAAGAAAAATTGTTAGAGTTTAGTTCGAATGCGAAAATGTGTATAA
>QYTT01094669.1:0-27941 GCA_006980735.1 Dasypogon diadema
GGGTGATTTCACGCAAATTGCTCTGGCTCCCCGAATACGCGGTCTTTTTCGCCCAAATTTTGCACACTTACCCAGCAGGCCATGCCCTTTCGAACGCGCCCTCCCGCACTCCGATCCGATGAACTTTAGGATTTCGCCAAAGAAAAAAAACCTAGGCTATAGCCCATGAATTTTGCTAAAATTGGTCGGAATTTTTTTTTGGCGCGATTTCGGTGTCAGTCGAGAGGGCGGAGTTCGGAGGCTCCGAAAAAATTGTCCCCACCACGGGCCGCCCCTGGGTTCCCGAGATATGAGCCAAAAACCGAAATTTCATACTCGCAGGCGATTCTACGGGTCTTTTTGCCTAAATTGTCCTAGCTCCGTAAATACTGGGTCTTTCCCGCCCAAATTTTATGCTCGCGCTCAGCAAACCACCCTCTTTCGATTGAGACCCCTCGCGCTCAAATCCGATGAAGTTTAGAATTTGACCCAAAAAAACACCAAGGCCCATGAATTTTTCGCGAATTTGGTGAAAATTTTTTTTGGCGCAATTTTGATTGCCAATTGGGAGAGGAGCCCCCAAAAAAAATCACTCCCACCGCGGGCCGCCCCTACGTTCCCGAGATATTGATCAAAAACCAAGATTGCATACTCCCAGGCGTTTCTACGGGTCTTTTGGCCTAAATTATCCTAGCTCCGTAAATACTGGGTCTTTCCCGCCCAAATTTTATGCTCGCGCTCAGCAAGCCACCCCTTTTCGATTGAGACCCCAAAAGGCGAAAAGACCCGGAGAAACGCCTGAGAGTATGCAATTTTGTTATTTCATCCCTTTTTTATATTTTTCTTGTAATTCTCCATAACAGTAGACCTATAAAAGGATACATACTGACAACGAGATCAACGTTCAAGCATTTCTTTCTACATCACAATACTATATAGTATATTTGTTTGAGTGACTCCCTCAAACCCTTAATTCTGTTCAAGGTGTCAACAAATCAAAAACAATTGAAACAAGTAACGTAAAAAGTTTTAAATTAAATTCAGGTGTGAGAAACAATCAATTCAAGTACTACATGAAAAATCCATTCCAAAAATTCATGGAATATATCTAAAAATATCCTCCAATTAATTTCAGATTAAAACGTCTTGATTTCTTCGACATTTTTTAATTAGACTATTTCTCAAATAGAAGTTCCTTAGAAATCATTCGTAATTATCTTTAGGGTCATTGGAATTTTTCTAAAGAGTTTTTATAATTAATCAAACTAAATGGCAGGATTACGGAGGATTTAGTTTCCTCTTTCCACAAATTTTTATTGATTTCTAGCAAAGTCAAACATTCACCTTATGTTGGGCAGGAAGACGTCGTAGTTCCAATGAACAGAAAGTTTAATTATCGAAGATGTAAACTTTCAGCAGATTCGATTTATAAAGACGCAATTCTACTATATCTCTGGTGTACGTGTATTACGTCCACCCTATTCAGGAGAGGATGACTACTTCTAGAGTCAATAAAACATTTTGTGAAAAGGTTTAATTTCTTGTCTTTAAGAAAAATTAATTAATCTAAGGACAATTTTAGATTTGTCAATGTTATAAGTGAGCCACAATTTCTGACATGAAATTATTACTGTACAACAGCCCAGTGGCTTCGCAAGGACAATTATCGTCAGTTAAATTGCTTCAATCACTGCTACCCATATAAATCGTCGCGTTATATGCAGGACTCGAACCCACGCCCACAGGAAAGAAAATCTGTAAACGTGTCCCTAAGCCTGCTCGGCCACCGTCGTAGGTAGATGCCTTTCCGGTTGATATTTGGATTTCGAAATATCCTCCGAAAGTCCAATGTGAACTCGTCAGGATTACTGATCTATTTTGATTTTACTGATATTGACTTTGCACATATTGCGAGCCTTCTGGCGAATCTACTTTAGCTTACTTCTGTTGCATTTAATACTAATGTCCACTTTGGAGTAATGTTCATTTTTTAGTAAACGAATGTCTGAGCCACTCTATGTTATATATGGCACAGTCATCCCCGAGTACTATTTCAGATAAAGCAAACTTAAGTCAAACTGTTTTCGAGAATTTTACAAAATGAGTTCATATACCAATAATTAATCTTAGGGCTTACGAGGGGAGAAAATCCCATGCTTGGGTCCAGTACTCATGTAAATACGGCATTCGATAGACATTACATTGAGGTAGTACGACTAGTGAACCAGGACGTCAACATTTGTCCTCTTGCTTTAGGTATAGACCAACAATCCACTCTCTCATTAAGGAAGACTTATTTAAAAAGAAATAAATTACTGGATATGGAAGACGTGACGGAAATTTCAACGCCTATTCGTGCAAAATTATGATTTCTAAAACATTTCGCTGAACTTATACGAGAGGCACCCTTAAAATCATAAATCGCCACCCGAATGTGAATGTGAGCATCATCAAGTAAAAGTTAATTGCTACTCAAAAGTTAGGAACCCCTGACTCACCATAGTCCATGCTAGCATAGTCTAAAATTTCAATCTGAGCTATTATCAGTAATCACACCCCAGACAGCACCCATACAATGTTTTATTTTGGGGCCGGGCACATTGTTATACATAGCCCAAAAGTCAATAGTTTGCAAGTTGGCAAATTGCTGAGCTCCTCTAGACAAAGCGTCTATGAAAATTGATTATATCAACAGCAAACTCTAACAACTGGCAGTGGTGCTTATTCAAAGGAATTTGTTCCACAGAATACCACCCTGCGTCCGTACCGCACCCCCGTATACACCACTTTGCAGTAATTAATTTAATTCCCAACTTAAGATCTGGTAGGTTGTCAATTGCTGAAGCGATAGCACTGAGAAGTCGTTAGAGACCAAGAAGCTTTGAACGAGCTTAAATTGAAATTATAAAGACGCGTACAACATACCCACGTGCATAAGAGGAGAAAACAAACTCTCCGTCGGGACTATATGACCCCAAACCGAGCTAAGTAGATGTGAATTTGTGGGGGGGAACATAACTGCCACCCTTTCATGGCGAAGGCGTCTTCTCCCCGAGGGAAAGGAATTTGAATAATTATGCGATAGTTAACCTTCTCGACTATGCAAATTGACAATTCTAAGACTTTACGACAGTTTTATGGCAGTAGCCTTTTGTTTTTGGCGCTGCTGAACGTAAAAGGATTAAACTCATTTACAAGAAGCAGATCAAAAATTAGCAGTTGAGCTAGATAATTACATTCCGCTTTTAAGCCTGAGCATTGAGCATCCACACCCTTGCCTTGTGGGAGTTGAGAGGAACTGACGGTAATGTTCTGTATACCCCCAAAAATATCAAGTTGATTGTTGCACAGTTCGCTTAATAAACTCAGCAAATTAATCTTACCTGGAAGAAGAAGTTGCTGAAGACAGGAAACCATTTAAGAAAGTTCGTGCATACATATCTGAATGCAGAGCAATTTTAAAGGATATCTGTTGTCTATAAGCGAAAATGTGCAATTCATAAATGGATAAATGCTATGAGCGTTTTAATGTATGGATCTGTACGATGGGCAGGTATTTGTACGTGTTAGTTTAATGCGATTTTAATACATCCAGCTGGAAATTTACCCATGACCGATACAATTAAATCCTTCAAAGATTACCTACTACGTCAGTGAATTTTAACGATTCATTGGAAAGCAGTATGTTCCTTTATCTTTTGCATAATGAGGCATGCAATGAATTTCTCCGAGTACAAGTACTATGGAAGGTAAAGAAGAAATTTTCATTTGTTCTTTCTGTGAACGTTTCTGTAATTGTTTTCGCTACAAAGCTTTACTTCAAAGACGTATATACTACACTCTGAATTACCCCATGGATACGGAATTCATGCATGAAATTATTTTCCGAATAGATTGTTTGCAGCTCACTCATATTATTTTCTATAGATATACTGAAGTGTGATGTTGCTTTAAATGAAACTCCTTTCCCTTTTTTTTGCTCTTCAAGTGCTGTCTACACCAACTCTATTTTTCGTGCGTATTGTACTTACCTACGTCGCCAAAGGTATTGTCAATAATATTGTGTGTGGTACGTCCAGAACTCTATTGTATGGAGCTCCGTCCGGCTAGTGACACTTAGTGACCTTGGAGTCTTCAATCCCAGTAGGAAATCGAGTCATTGATGAACATGATCCAGCCGAAACTCCAGGCTTAGAAACTTTTTCTCCTTAGTTTTGCTTTACGCCCTATCTCTAGTATAGGATCTACGGCGGCCGAGGTTTCAACCATTTTAATCGCGTCACCCACCATTTTTCCTACTAACAGGTCACCCCCCCAGTCTTAACCCCCTTGCCATCGTCGGTTCTCGGTATCCTCCACTTTGACACGCTATTGTTTTGGGCATCAATAATTGTCTTAGTTGACATTCCTCAGCTGCTGTAGAATTAACCTATGAAGACCTTGTAATGAAGGATTTTATTATCTTCCACCAAACCCAAATCAGCTCCGTTCCATGGCTCGATCTCACCCACTATCGACTTCAGGCACTCCACGGCAGAATATCCATCCTGGTCTGAGACTCAAAAAAATTTGATTTAGCTCCTCCAGTATTATTTTTTTTAGTGCATCCTTTACAGTCTGTAAGTGTTTATAGGTTAATAGCTCCCTGTGGAAACTGGCTGCCAGGATGCCTTTCCTGATACCTTTAAGAACATCTATATAGAATGGTCCCGGGAGGTAAGTCAACTTTTTGGCGCCAGTAGTTTCTGGGTTTTGAGTCTTTTGCCCCAGAAGAACTACTCTGTTCTAGTGCTCTGAATACGATTGTGATCTATTGTATTGCCATTTAAGAAGGTCATTTTAATTAGTAAAATTTCTCCTAATAAACGAAATTAAACTTAAGTTGTTCCCGTTACCAATCTCTTGCATGATACTATCGCCCCTTAGTCACTGTCAATCTCTTAATAAATTCCATCAAAAATCCGGAAATATCTAAAATTCTCTAATAAATTCATCACATTTAGGGCAAAAATCAGACAATCCCTCCAGAACGTTGTGGCTGTCGCTTTAAAAATTTCAACCTTTTAATTTTAATAAAAGAAATTCAAAGGTCCACCCCGAAATCCGCAAAGTCATTCAGTTGTGAAATGAGAGCAAAAATCCAGCGGAAGACAGATGCCATTTCTATTCTAGGCCCTTTTATCTTTATGAAATGTGACTTTCCTTCCTTCTACATAGCAAGGACACAATACACACACATATACATACATACACAGCCACTCACCCAAGGGCGCTGGACACAAAAATTCATGGAGTGCCTGGCTTTAGCACGGGACTAACAATACTCTTTTAACGAAATGAAATGGAAATGTGAAATCCGGAAGAGAGTGAGCCATAAAAATAATAACAGCCAGTTTCTAGTCATTTGATTGTAGGGGGCAGACGAAACAGGGAGGAACGGTGCGCAGGGGGTGGTTTATACATAAACGGGAGGATTCAACTTCCTTAAGAGCCATTTTTTCTGGTTTTATTTTCGCGGATTAGTGGAAAAGATTTAAAATTTCCGAATATTTAAAGTGGGGCCATTTCAGAAACGTTTTAAGTAATGAAAAGCTTCTGGAGAAATGGGTCAAAGCCACCAAAAGTATTTCCTTCTCTGCAGTATCCTTTGCAGCATGCCGGGTTCACGAGTTGAACGGTGGAAAATGGTCGGTTGACGATTTCCTTGTTTACGGCTCTCTTAATTTTAAAGGAATGAGAAAAACAACAAAAATTGGGTTAACCTAAAGCCTCTGCTTGTGGGTTCGATGGGACTTTTATTCGCCATCATCCATCCTTGGAGATGTTCCACTAGACTTTATGGCTATCCCACTTTTAACCAGTATCCTTTCATGAATAAAACAGCGTTGACCAGCGACCATTAGAAGTTTCTCGGCAAGGTTACCTACCACACTAAAGCATCGTGGAGCTGGTTCTTAACCGTACCCAGGTTTGATTGTTTATTTGTTTTAGATATCTATCTACCCTCCGAGGATCATAATGTACAAGGCATGTTTGTAAGACTCGGGGTCATCATGAGTAGTGTTTGCCCTTGTGGAAGATTTGTGAGAACCGGGCCTGATAAGTTATGAGCACGAGATTCGTAATCGATGGCAGACAAGTGTATTGGATCCATGAATGACATCGTGGGGAGGAAAAATGATGAGTTGCCAGAAAAACATTCCTTCTTTTTCGCTTTTTTTTTCTTCTTTTGTTTGTGAGCCATTACATATGCCGCCAGCAATACATGCCCACGTATCGCCTCAGAGGATATCCCTTAATCAGGACAACAAATGGCAAATTGAAATCGGAAGAAATTGCGTTGACGATAAGATAAGGATTTTCGTCTTATAGGGATTGACATAAAGAAATAAATGAAAGGTCAAGCAGATTTTTTCTATACTTTCGTGCAGAGGGTATATAGGTCCGGGCTAGTGGGGACAATCAATTCAAAAACATGAACCTCGACCACTACCCAACTCCTTGGCCCTGCGACGAATGGCAAAGTTAAATGTAGAAAAATTCTTCGGCAATTGTGAAGCGATTTATCAGAAATGATAGATGGATTCTGATCAACTCAAGTTACCCAGAGATTTACATCCGAAACTTTACGTAAACATGAGAATTTTACGATAGAGATTATCTCGATTGGATTGTGTCATAATCCTTCTTGGCATTCTTGAACATTCGTAAGTATTATTGTATGCTAAAGGCAAGGAAGGAAAACAGGGCGCTGAGAAAAGGCACTGATACCTTTCATTTCCGTAATGATGACGTGACATTAATTTGGGCTTAATTTTATTCTCGTTTTGGAGTACCAAACACGTTTTCTTTCAGTTCAAAGTTTATTTAATTTTGACTGGGCCTTTTACATTATCTGTCAACCCTAGCAAGGTGAGACAATTCTTACAAGTTGAACATTGAGCTGATTATGCCTCATCATAGCGCTTCCAAACATTCTGCAATTCGTCCCACTCATGCCCAGAAGGAGGACAAAGGATTTGCATACCTGACACCAGAGTCATCTTATTCTTTGAGCATTTCGTGTGGATACCTTGATCCAGGACCAACCAAAAAAAACGAACAGTATTCATCTGGTAATTACTGAAAGCCAACAAGACAACCTAGAACATTATGCTTCTGTATACTACCAGCCGTTCGAACAGAACTGCCTTCGATACATTAGTAGAAATGATTTCCAAAGATTTCTCTCTGCCCCAAAAATAGATCCCAACGCCGGACTCCAGTCCGGTTGTAGCATGAACATAAGATGCATTGAATGCAATGCATAGAGCTCAGTCATGTTTGAGCTAAGTTGAGGAAAATTTGAAGATCGGCGTATCTGAGTAATTTGAAACGATTTCTACTATACCAGTGATATCAAAAGAGACTACTCTCTTACCTTTTTCATCACTAGATTAAGTTGTCTTCTACCTGCGTACAGACATTTAGAACATGTTTTCCTAAACTTGTCATAGGAAAAAATACAAATAGGATCAGAAACATGGGAAAAATCAGAGGAGACTAGGATTACCTCTTCTGAAGAATCAGGAAACTTTACATTTTGGAAAGCAATAATTTTTTTATGGTATTTTATCATGGTATTTTATATGGCATATAGGAGGTACTTAATGAAAAGTAAAAGAAGAGTAGGAGACAATACAGAACGTTACGGCACCCCAGCATTAGAGACAACGCCATCTAAACCAACACAGAAAAGGAAATTTCCAATCCAAGGCCATTCTCTGCCAAGACCAAATGTTGATAGTTTAGCTAAAATCTCAGGATATCAGTCTATATTAAAGGCCTTCAGGATACCAAGGCCGACTACCTTCGACTAGCCCAAAACATGGAGGCAGTGATGTCAGCATTCGGTAAGGAATGTTTTCAACCCGTTCTTTGGACATTCAGCACAGACGAAGTATTTAATCAATTTCAAATATTTGATCAATATGATTTTTAAAAACCTTAGCTGAAATCGAAGCGATTGATATTGGCTATAGAAGTCTCGCTAAAGAATATAATATCAAAGGGCCTTTTGGAAGACTGAAGACAATTACTGTAGAGAGCAATAGATAAAATCACTGAGGAAAGCTTCATATTGAGGTCTTATATCATTCGAAAGATTAAAAAAATATCATACGTTAATAAATGAATGGGATAAATTTCCACATTTTCCTTTGAGAGGATTAGGTAAAACCAAACAAATAGCGACAGTCTTAATTCACTGTACTTCACTAATTTATACAATTATTATCGCAGATAACCAACAACAGAGGTTCGTTAACACTACACCACCGAAGTATGCAAAAGGTAAATCAATATTTAATTGACTATGAAAATACTCTCACACCATATGAAAAACGTTTCTGTTATAAAAATATCAAAATTTAGTTGATGATTTGCTCACTTATGACACCGTGCACGTCTAACACTGCAATAAATATTATTTATGCAATATTTCCGTTTTATCCGCCTATTAAATCCTTCAAAATTACCTCAGCTCTACCAGACCCATGCATATAAATTTTGTTAAAAGTGATTAACGCTGAAAAATGTTCGGCAATGGCGTAATAGCCAATGGCAAAGTTTCCCACGAAAGGCAAAACTTAAATTAAAAAAAAAACAGAGTAGATTGTACTGGGTCCCTTTCACTCCCCCAATACCTACCGACCTTATATTTATGTCTGCTCGATATCATCTCTCCAACCAGAAAACAAACACACCATTAAAACATAATACCCAGGATCGTGGCACAGGCCTTATTTATGTGTCTATCATTAACACTAAAGCATTCTACCGCGATAAATTGGCATTAAATTCTCGCCTTATCTCAGGGCTTTAGTCATTTAAATATGAAGGCAACACCAAATAAAGCAGTCCTTTCATTAATTTGGTCAAAAGGGGATTTTTGGAAGCGTTTCTCCCCGCGAAACTCTCAATTCACCACCATCACCTTATATTCTGCCTGATAGCAATTTTGTAACCCTACCCAATATGACACCTTCACCAAATCAACCACCACCAACCCTTAACTACAGAATCCAATATCCATTGTGCAAATGGAAACTTTATAAATGGATTAGAAGCGTGCAATTCTAATTTGTAATAAATTTTCTAATAAATTTTAAATATTGATGGGGAGCAAAAACTGAATAAATCACGAGTGGAAGTGATAGGGAAGCCAATTGTACTATGTTAGACTAATGAGGGCAATTTGCAGTGCTAATGAAGACTGCGGCCAGCTTGGCTGAACTCACTAGAAGAGGTGTTTTCCTTCCGTGAAAATGCTTCCGTTTGCAGTATGACTAATAGGTCTTCAAGTAAATTCTTTCATGATAGTTATTTGCCGAAAATTTAATTTATTGGGTTTACTTAGAAAAATTTAATAACCACCCTACAACAAGATCGAACCATCGTGCAGATCTGATTTTCATCATTTTGTCTAGGCTCCTAGAATCCTTCGCTCGATTCAAGCACTTTATCCATTTTCTCTGGATATCTTGGATACTTTTTCGCCCGTTCCACCTTCTTTTTCCCTCATTTGGACACAATTCCCGAATCCTCTTTATGATGCATTTTTATGGATCACTATAAATAATTCCTACAGATAAAAATATTGTAACGGGAAATTAATTTAATGTCCAGGGTGCGGGAAAGTGTTCCAATCAACCACAATAAAAAAAATATAAACGTTTTGACAATATTTTCCGTGATACACCATGGCAATAAAATACGATAAATGCTGCTTATCTGAAATACCTATGCACCCTCTCTCGATAGTTTCGATTTACCTTGAAACACGTTTACCCTTTGATGGCCGTTTCATTAAAAATATTTTCCACTTCCATTCCAAATTTAAAGATAGCTAAAATAACCACACGGCAATAATTTTTCTTCGCACATCATCGCATTGAAATCCCCACTGGGAAAAATAATTTTTAGGGTATTTGACCAACATACCCCGGATAATACCCCAACCAATGAATAGTATACGAAACCTACCCACATGTTACGTGACAGAATCAATAAATCCACAGCTAATGAAAGGCTTGCAGATTGGCATGGATAGCGTGGTATTCCCGCATAGCAATTAGCGTGGCTGTTTAGTGATTTGCATTAAGCGATTTGCTCTCAAATGTTTCACCCTCCCTCCCCCTGCTTTTTTCAATTTTATTTTGAATTTTTTATTAACACGACACGTGTCTAGCAAGCAGAGGAACGTCAGTCTAAATCACTTTATCCACGCCTACCCCATTACAATGCACAGAAAGGGTGAAAAATTACCTGGTGCTTCCCCATTTTTAGGATACCCATCGACCACTTATATGCAGATGTAGAGAATTTTAATTTTATGCTTGCAAAAGGAAGTTAATTACAGGTGTTACCGGATGTTATACATTGGACTAATTACGCACTTGTTTTATGGGCGCAGTGCGGGTGTTTGTGGGAAGTGGGTTATTTTTAGTGGTCTCGATTTATTGTGGCCTCAGTTTATTGCATTTATACTACGGAATTATAGCTCCCTCTACTTTTTTAAGTAACTCCACACGTTCATTCCTACATTATTACATTGGCTAAGTTTTCATTAGAGGCTAATAAAAACATCTTCTGCTCTTTGCTCAGGAATCAGCCGCTCCAGCAAAATATAAGAAGTCACGGATGAAGCCTAATTAAAAACAAAAAACATTTTATTCCAACCTTACTCCGTGGTTTTTTCTACTATAATTGAAGAACTAATAGCTGAAACGTAGGAAGACAGGATAAACAAGCGAGAAATAGAGTCACAGCAAAAATAAGAAGGGCTAAAAGAGATTGCTTTGCCAAAATTCTTGATACCTCTTTTCCTTCGAAAAAGTTGTGGTAAAATTTGGTTTGTAGCAAAACGGCATATATGGCAGCGGTCTTACGTTTTAAAAAATTGATCCGAATGTACATAACACCTGGACCCACCTTTAGTCCATGACATCTGGGTTCACCCCCAGATTCATCAAGATCATCAGGGGGCTCTACGGAACTTCATCGGCGCTGATTAAACATCGTCTCCTTAGATAGAGCTTCACTCAGATATGCTCTATGTTGTGTCGGTAGAGCCGCTTCTGGTGAACCTTTGCCACGATCTGGAAGAATGCATGGCCCGACCGCCATCCATTAGCATAAGACCTCTTGTGCTGGCGTAAGCTTAGGACCTATCCTTTTTTTTGGCGTACCAGGAGGATTTTCCCATAGCTCGGGATGTTTTCGAATATTTCGAAACATTACTATAAAAATGGAATGAATTGCTCCTTCAGACAAGTGCACAAAATACTTCACAAAGCACACCATTTCTTGAGAAGACATCCCTTCAAAAATACATAATAAAATTTTGTGTAGTGAGAAAAGTTATGTATTTTATTTATGTCCTGGTACAAAATCAACCTTCTGTCATTCCGCTCACAATGATATTCTAAGTAAACGAGAGATTCCCCAAAAAAAGTAGGCATCTCGTAAATATAAAAATTCCACTCTACAGCAAATCCTGCAGGTATTTCCAAATTGAAGAAAATCTTAACTCGTTTATAAAAATCCACAACAAGATGCAAAACGAATTTTGGCACCATATCGTGCTCACGTCCAAATACATTTGACGTCTCAAGCGTGCACTCATAATGGAAAATGTTTCCCTGTAAATCATTTTCAATTTCATCTTAAACTGAACAATTTCCATTTGAAAAATCTTTTCCAATAAAAATCCCTCCCAAGAGGAATTTGCTACTGGCGAACATTTCCTCTAGTCCTCGAAATCCTTAGATTGTGCGGCCGTATGCAAGTTACATACCGGTCCTCCAAAACATTTCGTCTAGGTATTCCACACGTATGTAGACTAGGAGTGGAAACCTTTTACGTTACGAAAGGGTTCAAGGAATTTTATTTGTTCAAAACGTTTTCTCCGCACATACAATTTCCATATTGACCCACATATGGTAATAAAAAGTCATTTCCCAATACCCAGAGGCCTGGAGATTTCTACGCCAAACGGGCTTCACTCTTTCTACTTCAACTCGAATCATTTCTGGGATCTCGCATTCTATGTAGTCGTTCGTATCACTCGATGCAGTCTAGGAGTTAAGGACGAAAAGGGTACATCTATTGAAATGCTTTCATATAAACGTACAAACATTTCAACAGATTCATCCTTACGGAAAGGTAGGAAAAGTTATTAGAAATGCGAGTCTGCAGTCATACCTCTGCAATCTTTGGATTTTCAATGACCGAGAAACCCTACCAAGGGCACTGAGTAGGTACGATTCAAATGTTAGATCGACTAACGCCAGGGATCTTATTGAAGGGCAATTGTATTCTTTCTATAATTTCCAAGACGCAAGGAAATGTTTAAATTAATCTGCCTCGAGTTCTGTACCGGCTGACACCGTCACAATTGTATGCCTGTTGTATTCTCTCCCAAGGTAATTAGACAATATTTATCGTCCCTTGGAGTTACTTTACAACCCCCGTCAAGGACTAAAAATGCATCCTATATGATTCGTAGCCTCAGGGTTGCAAGTGTAAGGAATTCGCAGATAATATCCTTTTAGGCTTCATCTTTCTCCCCATACAATCTACAAGACTCAATATTTCTCTAGCTTTTTCAGAAAATTACGAAAGGGGCCATGTTCAGTAACCACTTTCATGAATAAAAACCGAAGAGATTTTCTGTTAGACCTATAAGCGTACACGCCTTGAGAAATTAAAAATCCTCCCTTTTTGTTGCATTCCGGACGTCACCTGTCTTGCAATAAGGCACAACCGTAAAAGTGGGAGAAAACGAAGGTGACCTTTCTACTGAAGCCAGAGAAAACACAGGCGAAATCCTATAGGCCGGTCAGTCTAATATCCCTTCTGTTGAAAACAATGGAAACAGTGCTAATGGACCACTTGGAATGCACCACCCTGAGGAGCTAAATATAAACCAGCTGGGAAGTCGACAGAATCTGTGGTCTATCAGTTAATGAGGAGGAATATCGAAGGCATTGTAATGACCACTTTAATGGAGAACTGAAAATTGCCTTGCGGAGACGGGAAGTTAATCCCATGGTGGTGAGATGCATGAATTATATGTTGAAAAACAGGGCAATCTGGATCTAGACCAGTCACACAAATGTTAGGGGAAGAAACACAACAGGAAATTCACAGGGAGAGGTATAAAGTATGATAGCCTGTTCTGTGGAATGTTTTAGTTGACCCCTAAGAGACTCAAAGGGACCGTTCACATTATTAGCTATGCGGATGATGTGAGAGATTTCATAAGATTCTTACCAATATGGATCACTTCCAACGAAAGGTGAGACGACAAAGTAAATGTAGGTATCTTCTATAAAGATCTAAATCTGTTCTTCTATGTAAACTTGGGAAGATCCACCTCATTTTACCAAGCGGATATGCAGGCTTCTGGTTCCTGCCTTAGGATCAGAAGCGAGGATTTGACACTAAACATTAGTCAGATTCATGCATCGAACAGAGATGCATTCATCTGGAATTGGAATTGAACCAGCGACGACACACTGGCTTTTTTCGTGTCACAATTTAGAATCATTAAAAATCAATGGGTATGCCTGGAAAAATGAGGTAACTCTTTGTTGGGTTAGAAGTTTTGTAGGGATCACAGGAAACGAAAAAGTCGACACCTTAACAAAACAGGAGTCCCGGTTCCCAAAATCACATTCCGCTATTAGGGTTAGAGGTTAGATCCGATTAATAAATAAGGTGTGAAAGGACACAAAAATCAATGGGAAAATACGACAACTCCTGTCGGTCAGGTGTGGGAGGAAGTGAATTAGGCTGCCAAGTGGACCGATCAGAAAAAGAGTTTTAAACATGGAGCAACACTCAAAATATCATCTCAAGAGGATGAGTATCCTAGAGGATGATACATGCCCGGGAGATACTGAGACGGCAACAGATAAAACTTTGTTACCTGCTATTGAGTAATTTCGAAAAAAATCTGTACATTAATATCAGAGAGGGTGTAAACATAATTCCCCTAATTAACCTGGTCTGAGGCAGAAACTAAACTTAGTTCAACCATTACTGAAATTCTCCATTCCTTCCCACCATGAATAGTTTCCCTCCGGTTTCGGGGTTATTCCGTGCATATTCCCATCAGGTTGTTAATCGACTGACAAAATTCTGCCCTTCGCAAGCTTTCAATTTGATCGCAGCAATTGAGGGAACACTTTTACTGCGCTTCTGCTCCATTGATACTTTGATTTAAAATTACCGAATTTGACGGTGCTCCCTCCCCTGGCGCTCCACCCTCTGAATTCAGCTGCAGAATTTCCATATTTTTAGCATTTCATCGACTTTTTTTAATTTAGCCGATTTTTATTAAAAGTGCTTTGCGATTATTTGCGTTTACGACATGAAATGTTTACACAGTGAACAGTTGAGGGAAAATAAATTTTCGCCATTGAATATAGCCCCGTGAATGGAATTTACATTGCCGAAATGGATAAATTACAATGATGCAATGGAGTTCGGATTAAGGGAGGTTGTGTCAGGCGGAGTACGGAAATATGCAACCTTTTTGTGAACTTGCCTGTTCAAAAAATTGATAGGATGTTGTAACACTCCATTTTTTTTCTTCTGTTTTTTTTTGGTGGCATGAAAATGAAAAGACTGCAACGGAATGGTGAAATTCTGTAGTTTTGTCCAGTTTCGGATATGGCAAATAAAACGTTGTTATAGTTGGCGTACAGCTAGAGAAAAATAATGTAACTTCCTGGCAATCCTTCCGAATGTGATTGGACTGTACAAAAGGACATTTGCCTTAATGGGAGGCTGCAGCGTGCAGATTTTGGTGCACTTTGCATCAGACTTTTAGTTACATCCCTTTTAAAACAGTTCATATATGTGCGTCCGAGGGATACGTATAAGCCATGTGGCTTTTATGTCAGCGATGCGATTAAATATGGTTTGGTCATGTAGTTTTAGGAGAAAGGATGGAATATTTGATTCCATGGGTAGCTATAGCTTTGGAGACCGGCATATTCTTTGCTGTAGTTTTTAAGGATTCTGTCCTAATGCACAAAAAAAGGAGAGAATTAATAAAAAACGAATCTCTAGGATGACCTATATACACTGAGACCTGATGTGCGAAATGGAGAGGTCACAAAATGGGAAACAGGACATTGGGAATTTCTATAGAATGTTTCCAAGATCCACAAAATAAAGAAGTCGTAGAAGTGGTCAAGCAGATATTGTACATGTGTGTGACTATGTTTATGATAAGTGACGGGATAATTTTTATTAACTTTAGGGATATTATCAGACCCCATCTTTTCAGATCTTATTATGGACTAGACTTCGTCAAGGACCACGCAACGAAATCTAAGACCTTCATTGTGGTAAAAGTCTGTAGATATATCTGGAAGAACAAACGATTCATTGTACATATAGTGAATGGTAGGTAATGGTAATGGATCTTTTTATTGTGAATACCATGCTCTTTAAAGTTACGCCAAAGGGCTGAGAAAAAGTAATGTCCCCTCGAATATACTCTCTGGAGGATGCCTTACAGAAATTGAAATCTCTGATGATTTAAATCTCGTGACTAGAGATCCAGATAAGTGGAAAGAAAGTACAATGATTCTACTCGGAACGTGAGGCTCCAACTCCAAATCATGTGCTCATTGATATTTTTTACGCATGAAACTATAAAAAGAATTTCACTATGGTAAACATGTGGATTGCTTCAGATACTTCGCAACTCATTTCAGCACTATCAATGATCTCTCTAAGCACATGAGGACTCATATTATACATAACGAGATCACTATTAAGGACATTTTCCCCAAAAGCGTAGGTCTTAAGAAATTAACAGGAAAATAATGCTAAAGTTGTTTGAGTGAAAAATTTTGCGCTATTTTTAGGAAAAATATTACGTCAAAACGACTGAATAAAAACTCTTCAAAAGCGTACACATCAACAACTATGACCCTTAAGATACATCCAAAATGATTTGGTGGCCTTATTAATCTTGATTGTACATATTAATCCTAAAAAATGATAAAATTCTAAAGCACTTACCCTCTGTTCTCGAACCATGAAAAAACCACTGTGGACAAAAGGATTATGCAGACATTAATGAACAGCTCTAATAGAAAAAGTATATTCTCTCCACAAATATGTATTTCAGGAAAGATAACACGTTCCGTGCTGACTGTAATTCTTTCGTTACGACGCCATCTCAATCTGAATCTGCACAGCGTCTCAGTAGTTAAATTTTGTTATTATACGCGTTTCCAGTAATATAACGGTAATACTCACCATAATGGCAGACTAGACAAAATTGGACCATAAAAGCGAAATCAACTTTCTTACACTCAGACTCTGGGAATAAACACGATGCCAGAAAATTTTCCAGGCTATCAAATTTTCTTCCCGGGGAAAATGGGTCAGCATATGTTTTTCAGTACCATGAGAAAAGCTACGGTTTTGCAGTGCCATTCCGTAATTCATTAGTTACCCTCGATTTAACTCTTCTTGCGAATTTGTTCACCATTACCATTACAATCCGAAAAGTTCGTACCCTTCCACCCGCACCCTTTAAGTGCTCCCAATGGAAAAATCTAATAACAAAAGCCATCCAAGTGAGACTAGTAAAAAACCACAAGGATCAAACAGGACACGTCGAACTGCAACCAACTGCCACAATCACTTGACAGAGAGATTGCATCGTGGAAATTGAATATCCTCCGAATAGCTATAACTTTTGCAAGGCAAAGAAGGCGGTTTCTTGGGACTCGCAAACACTGACTGGAGCAAACGGAAGTGGCCTGGTGTCATGTGGCAATTTCGATGGCTCACAAAATCACAATCAAATGACTCCTTCGCTTGCATATCTGCAGTCGGATCTTCCGATTGCGTGATTGAAACCATCTCAAACGGGGTGCACAAACCACCTCCACGCCACGTCTTCTGGAAATCCTTTTTTCTCATCACAAGAAGAATTTCTTCCTTATCCGGTTTCCTGCTGTGACAAACACTCCTCATCACTGACGGTACAACCGGCACGTCTGTTGTTATTTACTCCACGCTCCCCTCCACCGGAATAAGAACATCGTCCGCCCGGCTCCTGCTGCGTCGTATCCATCGGTGAAAACTCACTTTCCGCCTAATTAAATTTACGACCGCTGTTGCGGGATAACGCCAAGTACGGTTTCATAAAAATTCTCGTAATCGAATAGAAAAATGGAGCCGACTGTTTCCCGGTTCCTGGGCAGGAGGAAATGTCATAAAGAAGACAAGGACCCAGCGGGATGGTGATACGGCGAAAAGTGACAAAGTTGGTGCGGAATTGCCTTCTGGCCCCAGTTTTATGATTTTCCATTTATCGATTGATGGCCCCGACTCAAATGAGGCTGGAAATATACAAAAGAAGTGTAAAATTCCACCGAAATACGAATCGAAAATTTAAATTTCCCCAAAGACAAACCGTTTATCTGATTGGTGGGGCTGGGCGCGGCATTGGGAATCAGCTTATTGTCAACCAATTTTAATGGAAAGAAAACATTTCTACTTTGATTTGGGTTCATGACTCCAAGGACTCCTTGGACTCGCTCTTTTCAGGCCGTTAATTACGTTTCTACTTTGAATACCTTTTATTATCCGGATGGATTACTTGAAAAGAAAATTTTGAGTGCTGACTAAGTGCAAATTGACATTTTGTTGATTTATCTTTCACTCAAGGATTTTTTTTCGGAAATTCCACCACGTGAAAGTGAAGAGAGTTGCCCGAATAACAATTCAAGACTGCGGCATTATTCATGACCAGACTGGCCGCAAAACATTAGAAAGTGATTACACCGATTAAAACTTGCCTGCACGTGTCCAATTTTCTAATTTAAGCTAACTGAAATCGGAATAATGAGGTAAACGTTGTGGATCCGATAAAGTGCTTTTACCACCTCCACGTAGTGACCGCTACAAACTGGAGTGAGTACAGTTGTCAAGTATAGGAGTAGGAAAAACTTGGTTTGATGAGGACTTGGCCTTGTTGACAACAGGCTCTCTATCACGCCCATCAAAAGACTCTCTATTCACCTGTCTAGGAACAGAAAAACAAGCCAAAATGGAATATGATACACTGAGGCCAACCATGATGAAAGGGTTGTTTTTGCCGATAGATGGCATGGAAACCTTGATGATGGACGCCTTAAATCAATGTAGCTTTCAATAACATCGTGTTATCTACTGGAGGTAACGAAATTAACCATATAGACCTTTTGTTCATCAACAAAGAAAAAAAAACAACAGCGAAATATTCGACAATGCTTGATTTACAGATCCCGTGGAGTAAACAAAAAAAAAATCGTAACGACGAAAACTCCAAGTGTAGCTGAAAGCCCCAAGGTGCAGGTATCCGAACGCTAATACATACCAAAACACTTCAAACATTTTATATTTACACTATATCAGTAGGAAAACTGAGAACTAATGATTCTTAGAAAGATGATTTCATTGATGAAAAGAGTTAAATGGAAATAGATGACTGAGTAAGGAATGGTAATACATCATGCGAGGCACCGAACTTGTTTCATTATGACAAAATTCGAGAAAATAATTACATCGACCTCCCCTCCTAGTCGAAATGCATTAGCTATAGTTTTTTTCTGGAGCGTGCACAGGGCAAGTGATCTTTTAAGCCGAAAGGTAATGGACTCTAATTGTAGTTTGATTTCGTTTTGAAGAATAAATTATCTTGTACAAGTAGGTAAGTGCCGAAAAAAATTTAATATTTTAGGAAAGAAGAAAAAATATTATCCAAAAGATTAAGCGGTGTGGACACCAAATGCAGTACATGTGCGACGGTATTGTGATATTGCGTAGTTAAGTCTTGATGAACTAAAGCTATTGTCAATATTTTAATATTGTTTATAACGCGATGGCAAGAAGTAGACGACAATTACAACGATTAATCAAGGCAGAAAGAAAAAGATTATCAGAAAAATTAAATATTGAACTCAACAGTGATGATATTTCCAGCTCTGCAAGAATTCCAAATGAAATTATGCCACTTCTTCTGGCGTCGGAAATTATTAACCACGTAGTTTATTTTTCACGTACGAGAACAAAAAGAAGTCATTACGTGCCAAATCAGGACCATACGTCGGAATGATCCATCAATTCGATGTTTTGACCGGTTAAATATTGAGCTGTTTGGGCCGATGTGTGAGACCTCACATTCTCATGATGAAAAATGTTCCTGGGTCGCTGGTTGTTTTTTTCTTATTTCTTCAAAGAATAGTTTAGCTAACTCCGGTGTTTTTAACTCAATTTTATAAAGTTTTAACAAATAAAGTGACTATATACATAAAAAAGAATTATTGTTATTATTACTGACGTGCAAGTGATTTTCAAAAATTTATAAAAGAGTTCATTAAAAAAATTTGTAGAATTCATCCAAACTCGAAAAATCTGTATCTTCTCGTTTAATTTTCTTAATTTTCTCGCCGAGCATTTATCACAATATTCAAATTGACAGCTTTTTCATTAATACAAAGCCCGAGCTCTACTATATCCATAGCAATTAGTCATTCGTTAATTTGCTGTAAATTATGTTTACAATTTTGCATTAAGCTTAATAAAAAATTTAAAGTATTCAATCGCATACAGAAACAGTGATTCCGAAATAAATAGGTGAAAAAGTTAAGAGAAAAGCCACACACACAAAAAAAAACAACAAACAATTTCCATTTTTCCGGCTCTGATTATAGGCTTTCATGTGCCGGGTGATGTTAATACAGCACAGTATTCGGGGGAAAATGTATAATTGTATTTGAAGCAAATAAATTGCACCCTCCATTTAATTATGCAACAGAAAAATTTCCATTAAAACGTTTTTTTTTCAACACAAATAATGCGACAAAATAAATCTCTTTAAATTGTTTTTTATACATATATAAAAGAAATTCATGGACTTTTGTAGTTGGCAGCCGCTTTCAGAACGGATTGGGCGTTGTTATTATTATTTTTTGAACCGAAACACTTTTTGTATTTTCCTGAATTTCCTCAATTTTTATTCACTGTGTAAATTTTTAAAATGCTTTTAGTAGTGTGTTTGTTTTTATGTTTTATCACTCGGTTTTATATAACCATTTTCCGGGACCATTGTCCAGGATGTAAACACAATAAATTCGAATATCGTTAATGATACGTGCGGTTGGTTTGTTGGCTGGGGTCAATGTATGCAAGTTGGAATGTGTTAATTGTCCTCGATAACTTGACTTGAAAACATGAACCTCTTAAAATTAATTACACGGAATGGCTGGAGAATTTTAATTCAGAAGTGGACAAAATATTTAATTTTTGCACGAATTGAAGTCTGCAGTTGTCCTCCATGTCTATCGAAATAAAAGCAATACAAGAGAGGCTACAATCTGCTTAGAAGGTTGATGGTTTTCGTTTCATTGAAGGAGATTGGAATTCAAATGCTTTTCACCCCTGATACTGAATATTCTTCGTTAATAGAACCTCAACCTTTACAACAAATTCCTTCGCTACTTTTGTATTTAAATCACTTTGAAAACTTACTTACTTGAGTAACTTCCAGAAAAAGAGAAAAAATTGATCCTTCCAACTATCGACCAATTGGAATCACATCAGCTCTTTGTAAAGTGTTTAAAAATCGGTGTGCCGCAAGGCTCTGCATTTTTTCCAGTTTTCTTTCTAATTTACGTACTGTTAGTCCACCTAAAAAAAAATAAAGGATAAATCGTCTCTCGTTTCAAAGTTTCTAATTTCCTTTCTTCATAATTTGAATATTTCTAAGTTGAAAAACAACATCCCAAACAAAATAATTCTTACAAAAACTGACAAAATCTTCTCCGCTTTTTCGGTTCATTCTCTGATTTAAGCTTTTGGAACCGTGATAGTCAGGCAGAACCAGTTTCTCCATGATCTGAGATATTTCAGACATACTTTCTTAAACCATCGACAAGAGAGCGAAAATGGTAAAATTTACGCTCCATTCAATCTAATGATCTCTGTTTAACGGCATTCTCTGAAATGTCCCCCAAAGTAAATTTCATAATGAGAAACTAAACAACGAAAAATGTTCATTACAAAACTCCCTAAAAACATTGGTTCATTCATTAAATTTATTTCACAAGTCTTGAGCTTTTCATACAGGCCAAAGGAAACTGAGGACAAAATTAAAATCATCCCAAACGAATCTCTGAATGACAACCGAAATAATTGGAGAATTGTAAAGGGGAAAATTGTTTGTCTATCATTTGGTAGTTAACAACAACCCGAAAAACCCTCTGCTCTTAGTCTTCAAGTGTTTAATTCCTTTTAAAATTGCGTGTACCGCAATTTTCCACAATTTTATTTGTTGGAAATTTATTTTGATTACACAGAGAGCAAATTTTCTTATAAAACAGCTTTACAAAATTCTGAAAGGGGAGAAATACTCATAAACCTCCCATCTTCAATTATTATATTTTCACCCCCTCCAGTCCACCCCCCCTCCAGGAAACCTAAAGGCAGAAATTTTCAAAGTCTGTGTGGGAATTGCATGAAATTCAATTGAAGGCGACTGAAGACAACCAAAAGCTGCCAGCCCTCGAATAACAGGCAAGAAACTCGTTACATCCTGGCAACTATCCAAAAGCACCAATTCTCGAGAAAGTTTCTTTGTTGTGAGAAGATTTGTTCCTGTTTCTCATAAGTTATTTTCTGTTCGCCTATCGTAACCATCTCCTTCGATTCCTTTATCCAAAGAGGAAATATCCTAACAAGAGGATGAACCATTTTTATTATTTGTGATAAAAACAATGCTTTTATCCCTCTTGTTGCTCCTTTTATTTCTGCTCAATGTGATATAAAACGCAGAGGAAATGAAGTTCATGAAATAATTGAAACTATTTAAGTTTGCGGAAATCTTGATATTATTTTTAGATAGGAAAAAAAAGGTAATCGATTCCATTAACATTTTAAGGGTTTATGATATTTCCTTGCGATTTTCCAAAGGTACATTAATTCGACATCATTGTACCAGCTGAAAATAAGGACGATTGCTTAAGAAGAATGAATGGGAAATACATAGAAAAAATTCAATATAAAATGTAGAGCTCGGTCGCAATCAAAAGGACTCGGTTTAATTCTGATTTGAAATTACATTTTAAGTTTCTTTATCCCCATGATGCTGTTAAAATCAAAAAAAGACAGATACTATGTCCGTAAGGCAGGCAGCCATATAGATCCCAATACTCCCAATATCAGCCGCAAATCGGTCCCGAGGACAATGTCTAAAGTAGCGCAAACGAAGATAAAACATCGTCAAGGATGGACGATCTGTAGGATGGCTGATCTGAGATCGATATAAAATAAAAATCTTTTAATTACTGTCCCCCAATTAAATCCAGAAGAGTTAACACTTCACTTGATGATAACGGTCGAGCAACAAAAATCGAACTGAGCCATTTTTCGTGCTGTAGAATCTACCGTACTTTTCTTTATTTAAATTTATTGTCAAAACACGTAAACCGTAACGATATTATCTGCTCTACTATACATTTTAGCAAACTCACTCACGGATTTAGCTAATGTTATAACTCCATGTGAATACCACTTCAACCCCAAATCCCCATTCAACTAATGCAATTTTGTGCTACGTTATCCCTTCAACTTCAACGTTCCTTGCTTGCAAAGTGTTCCACGGGTCGATTTAAGTGCACTTTAAAAAAAAAATTCAAACTAAAGTCTCATTAACTTTTATTTAAAAATAGTAGGGAGCAGTAAGAAACTTAAAATGTACTTCCTTAATATTCAGCTAAGGAATTTCAAAAAAGAAAAGAACACCCTGCAGTGGTCGAACATCTTTAAACAAAGAATCTTAAAGCGATTACTAGGTTGAGTTACGGGGAAGTCACCTATCACCTCAATTCCCTCAAGATTTATAGTGTTGAACTAGTGCCAGTAGCTATATCGTAATCAGATACCAAATTGGGGATTTCCGCTGTTGACGTGACCAAATCGGAAGCTGAATCAGCAGCAGATGACATCGGTATCGGTGCCTTATACTCCTTGTTTCGCACATGGCAGCCTTGTTTCCCAATTGGTAACCTTCCAGAGGAGGATAAAATTGCTTGCTTCTTACGTGCTGTTGAGCTTGTATCAATGCCTAGAAAGAAAGGATATCCGAGTTTAGTTTGTTCCTTCAAAATTTCAACAACAAAAGACCGACAGAATAGAAGGAGGCAAGGAATACGAGTAGATATGATCGTGCTAGTAATTTTGTTAAATAAAATTGTTTCGACTGCCACCACAGTTGTGTCATTCTGTTGTGTAGATTTCATGCTCTAAAAATAGCGTTAAACAAGTCCAACCTGTGTACCAATAGAAGGTGCATTGTGTGGACGAAATTTTCATTAATTCTCTCGTTTCTATTCTATCCAATGGCTGGAATACAATATTTATATATTTTTCTTTTCTCTCGGAGAAGGCAAGCACGAGTTTGCAACTGCAGAAACATTCGTTATTGCAACAACAATGGCTTAAGCATTTTCCAGAATACCGAGCAAATATTTTGGGAAATAGAAAAAAAATTTATCTCTAGGTGCATGACGGGGAAAAATGGTGAAATCGTGCAAATAGAAAGTAAATTTACCGTGACGCCGTTTCATGTGCTTGTTGTAGTTTGGCCAATTTGTAAAGTGGTGATTGCAAACCGCACAAGAGTAAGGTCGCTCTCCGGTATGCTGATGACGATGAGTCTAAAAAAAAATTGAGAAAAAAAAACCACTTTTAATTTACAAACACAAAAGTCAAAAGCTAATTGCAGTAATGAGAACTAATTGCGTGAAATAACGATGTAACGCTACCAAATCAACAAAATGCGACAAAGGTAAATTTAATTTGTAGCAGAGTAAAATTGCTGGCCCCAATTTCTGTCGACAGAAATAAATTTCTTCGATTTCCCTTTCCACTGAAGTTAATTGACTATTCCACTATTTAAGTACCAAAATGCAAACGATTTTTGCTTAATTAAATCAGGATTAAATTTTAATTAAAAAAATAGTTCCAGTTTTAATGAGTTGCAGCAATGAGGTATCGTTTTCTCTAAATGAATTTGCAATTAGAACGATTAAAAAACAACATTCTTCCACACCAAAGGGGAAAACAATGGTTTTAATGGTATCTTTGCCAAATTGTGTATGCTTAATAAAGAGTTCTTCTACGATAGTTGGACTATATAAAAAGAATATCAAACTGTTGTAAGTTAATGACTTGCGGAGAAATACCGAGATCACACTATCTGGAAGACAGAGGTTAAGTGGACTGAAATTTATGGAATATATATATATTTATATCACAAATTTGGAACTAGCTTTCTTATGAGTTTAAGAAGACTGAAAGTGCATGTCTTGCATGTCAACATTGGTTTGATTCAATATGGATAGCTTCTCGGTTCGAATCCCATTAGGGAATACTGACTAGATTTGCTATGATAAGTTTGCCTATTTACAATTATGGTCTATAAGTGTTAAGTATTCCATGAATCAACGGTGTTTTGAATGGTACATTGTGAGCCGAGTTGACGAAAACAACGAAATAATAAAAGGAGAAAGAGTGCGGGTGCGAAATCAGAACCTTGTGGGACCCCAGTATTAGTTTTATGAGCCTCAAAGCATGTCTTACTATTAGGATGACTACACACATAAAAAGCAGATCAGAGATACCAGGAATGAAAACCGGATTGTGGAAAAGTATGCGATCTAAATGATTCACAATGAAGAGATCGAGAACCATCCATGTTTAGATCTAGGGCTATCTTTTTGGTCAGAATAACCCATCTCCTGGGAAAAAGGGGTAGATATATATTGGTATTTCTTATGGAATATAGAGAACAAAATCAAATGGAAAATATAGATGACTAACCCAAACGTAATAGCCAAAGCGATTTGTAAGCAGACAAAGAAATATACGTATGAAAATATAAACTAGAGATGAAAATTACGTGCAGTCATTGTCAAGAATCCGAAGGGAAAATTATTCACATTATTGTCCAGATTCTAGTGGTTATTTTTTATTTCTTAGGCTCAAGCCGGAAAAGAAAGTTTAAATCCGATAAAGAAATCCATTGGACGGTTAGACAGCATTTTGCCGACAAACTTTCGGGGTACTATTTTAATTCTGCTAAAGCACTTATTTAAAGATGTGATAAATGTGTTGAAATAAAGAAATAACATATTAAAAAATAACCAATGTCTTCTGTAGTTTTTACTGGTTCAAGCACCTGTTTCAAATCGAAAAAATAAAAAGCTATCTCTGATTGTTTTAACTGTTTGTTAGCTTGAATTGCTATTTGGACCGGTGGGATCCTCAACAAACGCGCTGAAAACAAAAACAAAAATGCTATCATTGCTCTACCTACAAAATACAAATTCTAAGAACTCGAAAAAGTCGTGAGCCTATGACATTTTTGTGGATTAAAAATGATTTCCTATTCTTAGATAGAGTAATAGAAGTATTGTAAATTTTCTTCTTTTCTGTTTTCTGCCTATTCAATGAACTTTTTTATTTGACCTTGCTGTATCTACAAGCCTGAAACTATTATTAATTTTAATCTTAGTAATAACAAAACTATCCAAAAAAAAAAATCACACTTACCGAGAGTACACTTTTAAACCGGAACCGTTTTCCACAAAATTCACATTCATATGGCATTGCCCCAGTATGGATTCTTGAATGTACTCGCAATGTATCCTTCTCTCGGAATTCGCGACCGCATTCTTCACATTTGAAAGGTTTTATATCGGTGTGGACTAATTTGTGTTTGGTTAAACGTGCAGGAGTCTTAAATCTAAAACATTAAAAGAAACAAAGGTGAAAATTAAATGACAGAAGTACTTTTAAACTAAAATATTCTAAAATGAAAACAGGTAAAATTTTGTAATATTTAGGTTCTTCTAATGGTATCTCATTATCGCTCAATTTCAATCAAATACACATCACACTTTGATACCAGTAAGCCAATCATAAATTCATCATGAAAAACAAACTATCATGACTGTAATGAAATCTTAATTTCTATCTTATCGTGAAACAGTACTAGGGCAATAATCTTATTTGCCTGAAGTAAACACATTCATCTCCCATGAACATGCCTCTAATAAATACAAGTCCAAAAATATTTTCCATATTAACGGAAATTGGATGGTATCCAAGAAAAAAGTCTCTGTTCAAACACACAAGGCATCCACCAAACCCCCTTACTTCATCTCTGAGTCTATATAGGTGGATACCGGACTCATTTCAAAGCAATAATACAATCTGTGTTCATGCAGCCCTATAAAACAAACAAATCTGGGATAAAACTATACAACCCTGTGGGAATGTGGCACTGAGGCATATGCATGTAGGCAAAATGTTATATATACATACATACCTTTCGACGCCAACATTATTAGCGTTACCGTACAGTTAATACATTCTGCCATATTTTAGGGCGGAGGAAGGACGAAGATATAATTGAGAAACGAAGACCACTTGCACACATCCACTATAAGCCAGGATGTAGAAGAAATTATCTCTAGAGAAAATCCCTTTTAGAAGCCCTGTTTTCTACCGACCCTAGAGACACATTATTGTTGGTATACTTAATGTGTGTGGTTTGCAAGCAAAAAAAAATTCTCTGTAGCTGCTTACTTCACCTCTTGTGTCATTTATTTTGTTTGTGTAGATGTTGTTACGTTGGACTTTGTGAAGGATTTTCTTAATTCGATTGTATGGTGATTATCATCGTCATCAGTCACCACCTCAGTTGATCTTAAAAGGCATCAGCGTCAGGCAAACGAACTACTTTTGAATGATTAACGTGAGTTAGTGGCTTCAAAGGTAAAAGACATAGGTCCCTGAACTCATCCTGTAAGCGTCATTAATTTCATAGTAAAAGAAAGGAGACTTTTATAGAGAATAATTCTTGCATTGGAATGTTTCTCTTATCTGTATTCGAATTTTTTCAGATTTTTTTTTTGTATGTAAAAAATATAATATAACATTACAAATATGTAAATCGAAATGAAGTCACTAAAAAAGGCGAATTAGGTGAAATAGAATTGTAGTAGATAAGTGATATCATCAAGATAAACATCACTTATCAAAAGCCCAAATGATTAGATGAAAAGTTCAAAATCAACTCAATGTTTCAAGTTAAAGAAAAATATTAACACTCATCCTTTCCTTCTAAAGCTGGCTGTTACAGGTTTTGTCTGGCTTATTTCTATCACTTTCAAACCCGCGAGATTAATAGTAATCAAAAAACAACGAATAGCTAGAGAAAAAAAATAATAAAAGATAAAGAAAAAGATAAAGGTAAAAAAAGAAAGAGAGGAAGAAAGAAAAAGAGGAGAAAAAGAGGAAGAAGAAACGGATAATGAAAAGGAAAAAGAAAAAGAAAAGAGAAAACGGACCTCCTAAAGACCCAGTTCAGAGTCTGCGGTAAGAAAAAGGAATCTTGGAATATATAGCTGAATATATCCTTCTTATTTTAGTAACAATAATAATTATCATATCATCTTTTATGATATGACTTGTCATTTTTCTGGAAGTTTGCTATTGAACCCATAGAACGAACGATGCCCAGAAAAAAATCCAAATCTTTTCTTTAATTATACAGGTACAACTCTTAGTATCCGGAAACTCGTATCAGAGCACTTCAGCTAGTCAACGTAGCCCCCTATAATATCTGTCAGCCGTAATCGTAATCCTCTGTTCCCATCTTAGTTCACAGCTGTTATATTTCGTTGCATACATTTTTTCTCACCTGATAATTTATGTAATTTTGATTTTTTTTTTGCTAATTTTCACTGTCCTAGTCCTTGTCCTAGTTATTCTGAAATTGTAAAAACAATTTATAGAGTGTTGTGATTCTACCCAAAACCAGCCAAAATCCAGAAACA
>QYTT01094669.1:31535-50122 GCA_006980735.1 Dasypogon diadema
GTCGCCTCTAATCGATGGAAATAGCTAACGAGGCTGTCTGAAACAAGAGATTTTGAGGTGAATGTAGCAACATCATAGCAACATCTGAAAGCGATAAGCCAAGATCATTTATACCAGGGAATACAAAAAGATGCTTGAACTACCTGAAAGAAATAATATAGCCGACATGTAACCCCTAACGTACAAAAAAAAAAAAACAAAGCGAAGAGACAGCAACTCAAAGGGTAACTAAAAGTAACATTGCTATTGCTAAGATATAAAAGGAACCTAAGAGTCCTGTATTGCCTAGATAAAAATAAAAATGGAGTGAGAACATCATAGGTATGTTCACAACGAAGAATAAGGGGATAATTTGGAGAAAAATTATAGTCCGGCCTTGCCATCCACAACTCCCGGTGGACCACACTTCGGTTGTAAAACTGAGAGCTATGCATTGTGCAGTGAAATTTAAATTCAATGCTATCATGTTCACATCTAAATATGCCCCAGAAGCTGGTTCTAATACCATGATTTTGGACGGTGTAAGTGTTAATTACAAGCGCTGGTCCAGAGAGTTCTCTGATCGTCGGGTTTCACTGACGTTGTACTGCTCATTTGTGAGACCACTACTTGATTATGCATCTCAGGTGTGGAATCATTTCTATGCTGTGCACGTTGACCGTATCCAGTCTGTTGAACGCATTCGTCAGATTTGTGACGCCTTGGGACAATCCTGTAATTCTACCACCTTATCGCGAGCGACTTAATCTTGTTGGCATAATTTCGCTGGAGCAGCGTCGTAATGTTACCGATATAGTTTTTATTCACCAGCTCTTGAACGTTAATATCGACTCCGCAGAGCTTCGGGACAGAGTATCCTTTAGGGCTAACAATCGCAACTTGAGACGCGTCCCTCTTTTGCATATTAATGCTTCTAGAACTAACTACGGTAAGCATGAGCCTATTAACCGCATGTGCATGGTGGTTAACCGTATTGTTGAGCACTTTGATCTAAATGTGAGTAAGGATGTGCTTAAGGGTCGTCTTCGTATGGTTTTGTGACCCTTTGACTTGTGTCAACATTGCGCGCTTTGTTGTCCTTGCTCCTTTGTTGGTTTCGTCCTGTTATCAATTGCTTGCCTACTAACATTATTAACTATTCTTTTTAATTTTTCCAATCTGTTTGTTTAACTTGACTAACAATTATTTCTTTGCATGTTTGTCGAGGAGCCTAATCTTAGCACATTTCCTTCAAATGTATGAACGCTTATACGGAGATAGGTAAATTTTTCTTGACTCTGCGCTAAGAAGTGCGCCTTCTGGGCTAGAAGGGAAACTCATTATTATTATAAATTTTAATTACCGAATATTATTACAAATATAAATAATATCAATGCAAATTTCCTTTAATTTTCATCATTAATTTCATTTTAATGCACTCGCTATTGTGTTTTTGTACATAAAGCAATTTCCCAATTTAAATTTCAGTCCTTTTCTACTGTTCCAAATATAACTCAATAAAACTAACAATTTCTGAAAAATATTCGCAATTATTTACATTTGACTCCACTTTACCAGTGAATAAAGTCTTACTTCTATAGTACTCCAAACATTTCACTTTTTATGGTGTTTAGCTCTGAAGCTCTGTGGAATAATACTTCTTTTCAATACACAAAAACTTTTTTAATACACTAGAAAAATTGTTGCCTAGAAGAAGTAAAAGTTCACTGCTCCTACATTAAATAAATCAAAGCTTGTACCCAGTTGAACGGCAGAAGAAAACTAGGAGAAATCCACTTTCAAAGCGCAAAAGTCCTGCACCTAAGCAGTAAACACATAAAATACGTTTTAGAAGCCTTTGAGAGAGCTCAGAAGGTTTTTCACACGTCAAGTTAATTTGTTTAACTGCCAGACCGAATTCAAAATCCATACGTCTAGCAATATATTTTGTCTTTTTGTTAATTTTTATTTACTTTTCTACTTTCAGTTTGCCATTGCAAAGCTGTGAAATTGCCTTTTAATGGAATGCATAAAAGTGAGACACCATTCACCTTACTCCATGGGAAGTCCTCTGAAATGTTTGCTGTTGGGGTTTAGACCAACAAAACTGCAGCAGAGGTTTTAACCTTTATCCTTAAGCCATGTAAATGCACATTTACCCATACGGTAGCGGCCTTCTGTATTTGTTTAGTGTTATAATTTTCAATCAAGTCACAAATTGAATTACCATAATTTGAAGTAGTTTGCGAAAACAGTCCTGCAAATGGGGACTCCAACCATCACCTGAACGGATGGTTGTGTACAGATTGTATGTGTATACTTAGAACATCGCACTATATACATATATGAATGTGTTTTAAACTATATCCAAAGGATTTCTATACATTATGATTACAAAGTGGTATGGGCGAGCCTTTAAAGAAAATGGGATAGGTTTGAATTTTCTGGCAACTACACAAGCAGATCACATTGAATTTATGGGAGGGACGGGGGGACGACGACTTTCAACTTCTCTTTGGGTAACTTAAGTTGTAATTTTCGTGCAGTATAATACTAAAAGGGAAAAGCACACAGGAAACCCATTAGCCTAAGTTATTTGCTTTTTGAAAAGAAGTTTACCACACGCAACACAATTCAATTCAATTTGTGTATTTAAATTGTGGATGGAAAGAGGTATAAGAAGAAGTTCAACAATAATTTGTTTTTTAGGGAATTCAACTGATTGTTTTTTGACAAGTTGTAAATTAGGGAAGCAATCAGGTACACCTTAATATTTATAAAAGATATTTGAAATTATTTAAATTCTCACAAATGAAGAAGTTATAATAGGTTGAATTCATATTAAATCGGTCGTTGTTTGCTAGTGAAGAAGTATGTAAGTGTATATTATTTAGTGAATTTTGTAAAATAGTATGACTTTCTTCTTTAAATAATATAGATCAAAAAGGGTCTAGACAAAGTGGTAAGCGAAGCGAGGAAGGTACCTCAAGAAAGTTATTGATGTGGACGTTAAATCGAATTTTTGGCAATGTTTCCAAAAGAACGGGTAACAAGCTATCAAGCAAATTTATAAACTCCTATTATCGGATAATTTATTAGAATGCTATCTCAGAACACACACTCATAACAATAATGAAAGTTTGAATTCGCTGATTTGGACATTCGTTTAGACGAAACATTTTCACTGCGGCCCCAAAACCGTAACAATCCCAGCGTATTTGGCCACTGCTATTTTTAATGAAGGATTTAGAGCTATACTGCAAATTTACCATTTATTAGGGATTTCAATAACCCAGCCAATAGGCCAACTGGTGGCCGCAGCGCATAGACTACTTCAGCCCCGCGTCAATCTAAATCTAAATCTAAAAAATCTAATCCAGCCAACAAATGACTTTGCTATCACCCGTAACAGAGAAAGGCTAGAACGCGCGGAAGTACGAAATTACGAAATTAGAACGGACAGACGGAGAGCGGAAGCACAACAATTGGACATTGAGGCGAAAGAGAAAGGAAGGAAAGGTAAGATTATTCTATGACAATTTACTATTATTTAAACTACAAAAAAAAATATCCTGCCTTATCCTTAGAAAGAAAAATTACAAAAAAAAATCGTTGAAATTTATAATTTAGCGGATCGTCATTTGGTCAATTAATATTTTTTGTGGACGGCCGTGGTTCACACGATAACGACATATATTAAAATTTTAATATGCCTTTTATTTCTACTTTCAGAACAGTTGGACTTCCAAAATCTTGCCAAACGTTGAGGTGTCTCCCGTACATCCTTACATTAGAACATATTTAATAATTTTAAGTAGAAATATAAATTCAACTTAACAATTTTCTCGCTTACCCGACTGAGTCCAATGTTCAACTCAAAAAAGTGACAAATTTTATATTTTCCCCGGGTAATGTGAGCTATCAAAAATCATACCGAAACTTTTCGTCTGGCACGTAAATACAAATGAGCTCCATTTGGACAAAGTCAAAAGTAATGTTTCGCTTTTATGTTATTTCAAATTACGAGTAAGAGCTAAATTAAAACGTTTGCATCTGTCCAAAATGCTCGATGCAAATGCAATGCAGAGTTGTGCACACAATTAACATGAACAGACTCTGGCACGGTGACAACCAAGCAAACAACAACAACAACTACTACTACTATTGCTACTGCAGCAGAAGCAATAGCATCACTATCATCAAGAGTACCAGAAGTAGAAAAAGAAATCAGCTCATCCTCTGGAATTGCAAAAACCCTACTCTGGTATACCGAAAAGGAACAACAACAAAAAAAATTTGAGGATGTATGTATGCATGTGTAGGGGTTGAAAAGTTATTTAGCAGCAAGGGGAACGTATGTGTTCTGTGCTGATTGCATTTTTAAACTGTGGAAAACATTTCGAAATTAAAAATTAATTGCACTATGCCGACAGTTTGTTTTTAAAAAGCGCACGAAGAGAAATGAGTGCCCACTGCTTTTAGGAATTCTCAATTTTTATAAAAGCTTCAAAAGTGGTGCAACCAAAAAGGATTTGTAATACACATGTGATGGCCCATGTTATGTACATTTGGCTCCATTTTTCTTTGTAATTTAGTCGCAAATTGCAATACGAGGAGATATCCAAATAACTAACCCGACTGTCGCCAAAGACAGTCAGATTCGAGGATATGATATCTGAAATGGAAGGCGAAAAATTATTAATAAATTGTAGCCATTTATTAAAAAGTAAAAATCTACCAATTTGAGTATAAACGCGATATACAATCGCCATTAGCTCTTAAAAACGAACGAAAGGATTACATGGAATAGGGCAAATTGACCCTTTTGTTTCTGTTGGGTTTGGGAAACAGCGAAATTGGTTGAACTGAATATTTCGGGCGACTCATTTGTCATGTGGGTCAATTGGAAAATCTTTTGCTACCTAACCACGAACATAATTTCCTTTTCCATTAACTATTTTGTGTGTTGCTGGAAGGATGCCCTGGAGTTATGCGCTATTGTAAAATTGTGGGCCAGGACATCATTGCAGATATGCTTTTCCAGCAGTAAAGATCAAATATATCATTGGATAGAACACTTTCAACGATTATAATAAATAATCTTCCGTTTTCAGCATAAAACCTTTCATATCCGAAGGTTATAAATTTTCATATATCTAACCTGACGCATCGACTTTGAAGCGCTGTAACCTCTTCCTTTTTATAACAATATAACTTCAAAATATAATACGTCTACTTGCTATATTTTTAGTCTATTCACTTTTAAGCAGTGATTTACGTATCTATCAACTTACTTTTCAACATAAGGCTTACAAGTCGATTTGAATTAAATTCTAATGGGCACTACTTTACTGTCTGTGATAAGAAAATTTGGCAATTTCTAGACTTTTCTGTGGTACAATTACTTTAATCCTACCGCATTCAAGGAAAGTAGCCTGCAAAGTACTTTTTCGACTGCAGAAAAATTAAATTGTATGGCGAATGATTTGAAATTGGGTTGGGTAATTTAATAAAAATACATCAATAACTAAGAAATGAAAAGAGAAATGAAAACAGCGTAAATTATATTCAATAAAAAATAATAAGAATAAACTTGTACACAGTATAAAATGTTATTTACTTCAATCGATTATATTATCTATCAATTTTCCCCAACAATCACTCATTCATCAAAGAAACCTAATAAACGCCAAAGCAATAAATTCCATTGCAATTCTAACTCGAACAAAATCCAATTCCCTTCCATTGAAAAAGCAACAAATTTTACTCAGACTTATATCCAGTCTCTATTTCTTACCACTTGAAAAAGAGAAGATTCCTATGTCAAGATACACTTGAGCAATAAAAAACTGCATCTTTGCCTTGCACATAGTACATTTCTTCTCTTATCATGGACGAATGATTCCGCCCACCTGCCATTTTCCACTGTCTCCAAATGATCTTAAAAACGACATAAAAAAAACAAAAACGTAAAATAAATTGAAAGGAAAAATAAACCGAGGAGATTTGCAAAAAGTATTTTTTGTGGATATAATCCAAACACGAAAAATATGGACATTCAACGAAGTAGATATGTTTCTTTTGGTTGAGGCAAAAAAAAAAATAGAGGAGTGAAATGGGTAAATGAACAAAAACTTCAGAAACATCTTAGATCCGGACAGATATACACGAGTGGAAGCAAAGGAGTGCCTTAATTGAAATAAATCCAATTATTTGCGGAATTTTTGGTTTCTTGAAACGAACTTGGCTAAACAAAGAAAGAAACCAGATGGTGGTAGCCTTTAGACTATACGGAAAAAGGCATCCAAAGGAAGTTAGTTATCTTTTGCTGTGCTATGAAATAGTGTTCGGAGCCAATGAAAAGAATTTATTTGAGCACGAAAGATATAGAACTCGTCCAAGATGTTATATATTGGTAAATAGCGTGTTAATAAGCAATTAACTGTAAATAAACGTAGCATATAGGAGATTTTGTGCCTGAAGTAAATAATATTTATCACATTTCATTTTATCTTATTTTTAATAACTATGAATAATTTTGATAGTGGCAATTAAGTAATCTTAAAATCATCATCACTTACGTTTTCCCGCATTCTCCGCAAGCATATGGCGAGTCAACTTTATGTGTTACCAGATGTTCTTCTAAATTGGCCTTTTGAACGAATCCTTTACCACACTGGTCACAAACAAAATCCTTAAGACCTGAAAAACAATTTGAAAAATTTTAAAAATTATCATCTAATTTAAATTAAGTAAAAGCGCATTTAAAAAAAATCGAAAATAATGTTAGGGGTTGTGTTTTAAGCCTAGCTGTAAAGCTATAAAACGCATTATTGTACATTTTTGTTTAAAATTGGTCAATTACTTCACAGGTCAGCACTAAACTTGCTACTTCATCACTTTAAGTACTTCAACCATAATTAAGGTCAATGTTTGGCTGTTTCAAGATTACCGCCTAACTTATGTTATATAAATTATACAGTAACATCATTCCGCTAATAGCGTATGAACAAATATAAAAAGTACTTTAAGTAAGCTGTTCGTGGATCGAAATCTATTCTTCTAAGCTATAAGAGTACGCTTTCTAGAATTTTCTGCAATCTTAAATCGATTAGGCGTTTTTTTATCCCAAATTTCAGTGCCAGAGGCCTATAGGAAAGGTCGGCAGTCAATTTAATTGCAGCTATGTTCAGATATGTAACTTACTAGATCTAAAACCTTTTTATTACCTTTCGTGTAAATAATATTTATCGACACAATTTTCCATCCCTTAACAACTTTTATAACAGCGCTAATTCGTTTCTCTGTCTACACTTGTTTATAATGTAACTTTTAAAGTAAAAGTGTAATTTAATCTGATAAATACGATATCAAGACTAGCTAGTACTACCTTCTACCCAAATCACTTTACACTTATCAACGGAAATTCTCGCGATAGGATATCGAAATTTATATTAACAATTTACTAAGATATTATGTTAATAGTTTAAGAATAAATGGACAGTGCTTACCTCAAATACATTTTACTATATTCAGTTCCTGATGTGTTTAGGACAGGTATTTTCCTCAAAATTTGGTAAAGCACTGAGAGCCCTAAATGAAAAGGACAATGATTTACAATTCTCTAGATAGATATTTGAAGGTATTACCAGCTAGCGTATTCTTTCAGCAGTAACGAATATTTTCCCCAAAATCTATCCAAATAATGGCACATAGTTTATAGGTGATTCCATGTTATAAGAGGAAGGCGGCATAGCGTCCGTAGGTATTACATGTAAATTACAATATCCGAAAACAACTAAACTATTTCCTTACTCTATGAATACATTTTACTTAAAATTATACATGTTTTTCATCTTTGAAAATTGTCATGACATCACAGATTATAATTTAGAAACATTATTTTGGCAATCTTTCTGGAAGTTATTCGAGTACGTCTTTCAGCAAGTTTCCAGCCAATTCTAGAAAATATACGATCAGGTGGAACACAAGTTGCAACCATACAAAGCCTTTTCTTAACCACCTCAAAAAGTCGGGGGTATTGACTTTTTTTCTCTTTCCACCAGAGGAGCGGATCACTCTTACGGTTTATAAAACATTCTTTTAAAAATTTCTCCAATTCAATTACAACCGTTGACTCAGCATTTTCAGATGTGGCCGCACTCACCATCTTCATATCAAATTCTTGCCAAAGTAACGACGTTGATGGATTATCCCGTTCTTGTTTAATTTCAATAACCGGAGTACCATCAAAATGAGTTTTGGTGGGATCTTGTGATAAGGAAGAGTATGCTTTTTGGAAAAATGGCTCTTCACTAAAGGATTGCCTTTTAAATCGTGGATCAAGTAATGATGCCTCAGCTAGAAGGTCATGCTGTTCGACATCACCAAATCGTGCTTTGAGTTCCCGCAAAATAGCAGCCACCATTTTTTTCAATTCGAATGGCGCATTCGAAGGAAGATTTTGAGAAAATTTCATAATATACGTTCTGAGAGCGTTGCTTATTAAAATAATTTTAGAAGCACTCATAAACTTCTCGTTGCTAATTTCATTTGTCACTTCATCCAACGCCCGTAACAGTTCACAAGCATTTCCTATAATATCCCAGTCTTTTGGAGTTAATTTTGGTAAAAGCCATTTACCTATTCCAATACCCGAAATGGGTTCCCTCAATTCTCGGAATCTATCGAACATTTCATAAGTCGAATTCCATGTTGATGTTATCTCTCTTTTTAACTTTCTTTCTGGATAACCCATTTCTTTTTCCATCTTAAATAACTCAAATGTGGCTTGATCATTGTTTTTGAAAAATTCAGCAATTGTTTTGACTTTCTTTTGAGTTTCTGCTATTTCTTTAATACCAATCCGAGCAATACTATTTATTTCATGAGCAAAACAGCTTATATGTCGCCAATTGTTCATTTTTATGGCTCTTTTAATGTTATCATTGTCGTCAGTTACGGCTGCTACAACCTTATCGATGAGATTCCATTCTTTAAGAACTCTTTTGAGTTCCATAGCTAAGCGATCAACAGTCAAAAAATCTGAATGATCAAAACAATCTAACAAAAATGATCTTAGGACACAATCGTCATTTATAAAATGTACTATCACAGCCAGAAAACATTGATTGTTAACCGAAGTCCATTGGTCAATTGTTACGGTTACAAAATTGGCATAATTCAAGTGTTCTTTCACCATATCTTTGGTTTTTTCGTACAACTGTGGCAATAAAGTCGTGGAAACAGTCTTCTTACTCGGTAAATGATAATTGGCATTCAAAAGATTCATTAGTTCTTTAAATTCCTGATCTTCGACTATATTGAAAGGTTGAAACTCTTTAACCATCATTCGCACCAACTGTTCATCAATCATTTTTAACAATTCAGGCCATGTTGCTGTTTTCGTTTGTTCTGTTGGTTTCAATAATTTTTCCAAATCACTAGCTTGTGGTTTAACATCAAGCAGGGAAGACGATGAGTTTTCATCTATTTGTGTTTCACACGGTGGAGGTACCGATTTATAAACTCTATGGACTAATCTTTGTTTATCCATTTTAAAATCACGTCTATCAAATTTTGTTAAAACTAATTGTGTTTTTGGTCGATGTATGCTGGGATGTTTGTTTCGCATGTGACGCGAAAGATTGAAAATCGATCCACCTTTATAAGATAGAATTGCTGAACAGAAGCCACATTTTGCTTTTCCCATACCGATGTCAGTAAAAGTTTTCCAGACAGCGCTTCTCTTCCTTGATTTTACGATTTTTATACCTTAGTGAAAATAATAAAAACGCCTAATTTAGTTAATTTTTTTTATTAAGGAGAGTTTTGGTGTGTTAATTTTGTTTCAAAGTAAACTATTGACTTAACAGACACGAAACTTTTGAAAGATAGTGAGAAAAGACTGTAAAGTTTTAGTGCTATTGAAGTAAAATAAATAAATATGGAATTAGATAATATCCTCAGAAATATATTTATACGGCTGCTTGAAGTAAATACATAAAAGGTAACGGTTACAAGTGAAATTTTTCTTCTAAGAATTCATTTAAAAATCCACAAACTGTTTTTGTTGTAGACTATGGTATACAGGATGCTACGGTTTCAGATGCTAATCCTTTAAGGGGTGATTCCTTGGGTTACAGTAAAGAAAAAATTGTATGGGAAGGAGGGTACATCTGGCATACCCACTGAAAATATGATGTCTTAAAGAAATTGCATCTGTGTTAGTATCTACAGATATATATTAAACCAATGAACGTACAAAAAACGTAGTGCTTGTTTTACAGGTAATTGGCTAGGCTTTATTTTAAGTGTCAACTTCGTTCATATAAATGTTTCCACTCAATGAACAGTGCCTTTCAAATATGGAAAATTCCCTTTTTTTAAAATAAATTTTAGGGAAAATTTAATTTTCCTTGAAAATTTCTCCTATTGTTTTTCTTTATTCGTTTTACATAAATGAATTCCTTATTGTGTTACCTACAAAACCTCCATACAAAGCTGGTAGCTAGCTTAAAGAAATAACTACTTTGTTTTTTAAAATGATTATTTTAACAACTGGCCCCACTGAATGACTACAAAATACAAACATTGTTGTATTTCGAAATTGTTGTATTGTTTTCATATTCAGAGGTAGCAAATGATTTTTAATCGACAACAACTGTCCGAATTGACCTTTTGTTGACTGAATAGAAGAAGGAATGTATAAAAGGACGAATCTGCTGCATTTTTGCTATTTTTATCGAAGTTTGCATAAGACACGGCGATTTAACTGGATACCAGTGGTTGAGGCAGTTGTGAAGCCACTGGGATGTTGGACAGTAATAATTTTCCTGCCAAAAAACTGTGGCTCACTTGCAACATTTGTCAGGTTAAAATTTCTCAATCTCCCTTTCCCTAATTTCCTTCTGGCCTAAGCTATGCTGTGTGCATCATAGGGTTGTCCCCTAAGCTTAGGCAATACCTTGGCAATTAAAATGTAAACTAATGTGGGCCAAACTGACACTAAGATAAATTTCAAGTTAATAACGGTCTTTACTTTTCTCTGGTTTGCTTAAAAAGAGGAAAAAGGAAGTACTCCATGGATTCATAACTCTGCTGCCCAAAAGAACACAGCTGTTATTTGAATAAAATAGTTCCAAATTAGGATATCTTAAATTATGTGTAGTAGAAGCTTTCGCTATTTTCTTTAGAGTAGCGCCTATTATAGCTAACTAAACTGATAAATTTGTTTTAAAAAGCATCACTTTTGAAAAATCTTACCTGCATGGATTTTTTGATGAGCTTTCAAGTTAGGCCTTGAACCAAATTTCTTATCGCATATATTGCAAGAGAATTTGTATTTAACATCATCCGGCTGATGGCAATTAATATGTATTTGTAAAGCACTTAAATTCCTGAATGCCTTTCCACAAACAGAACAAAGAATCAAACTTTCGGGGCTATCGGCTTCCTCGAAATGAGCAGATGATCTATGATCTGCCAACTCTTTAATAGTTTTAAAATTACTGGAGCAAATATCACAACTGAGCAATAAATACTCGCGGTGACGTGATTTAACATGATTAATAAAAGCATAGTACTTGTCCACCACCTTGGAACAGTCAGCACATGTATATTTCATCACACCAGTGTCCTTATGTTCAGTGTTATAGTGTTCCTTAAGTTCTGTTAGATTCGAAACCGCTACAGGACAATTAAAACAAATCCAAGGATAGCTAAGCCATGATTCTGAATTTTCACCCTTAACCTGTACTTGATCAGCATTAATTATTTCCACTGTTCCCACGTCCAACTCGATTTCCTGTTGTTCTTCACTAGCTTCTTCCTCGGTAACGTATTCCTGTTCGTCCGCAATATGTACTTCGCCTATTTCATAAATATCCTCTTCATAATTTTCTAAGTGTTCCACTTTCATGGAAACATCCTCCTTGGTTTCCAAATCTGAGGTTTCTTTGGCTTCGGCTTTCCCACCTGATAGATTCACTTTTAATTTCTCCACTAATTTCTTACTTGTTTCTCCGGAAGATGAACTGTTGTCGTCAGGACGAAAAATTCTAGCTAAAGACTCCTGTGCTTCGTGCACTTTGTTTATAAATTTCCAACAGTCCTCCAAAGATTGAACACATTCCGTGCAGACGTCTTGAGGCAGGGAGTCATCCTCTTCAATAGACAACCGGCAGCACATCTCGATTTTCATTTGTAAACTCAGGCCAGGATCATTCAGATTAACAAAATTGTCTATTTTCTTTAGTGTGGCACATAAGCGACAGATTGTAGCCATATCAATTTTGTTTGTGTAATCCACTTGAGTTATTAAAAGATTTTGTTGCTCCTTCACCAGAAAACAGTTGTTCAAGAAAAATGACGCTGACAATGCGTGGCCTACAGCTCAAATTTGGGTGTCATTTATAAAGAAATGTTGCATAGTTTTTCTCCAAATCGTAACACTTTTTAACTATCTGTAGGTCCCGAGTGTTTTTAATTAGATAGGCACTGGCTTTTAACGAATTAAGACCGGAAATTGAAAACTATTTGTCTGTAATGTACTCTTGTACGTCTCAAAATTTTCGTCAGCATAAAACTTTTTGACAAGCCATTCTTTAGTGCTGCCATATCCGGAGTATATTTGTGTTTTGTTTAAGTAATGATTTTTTGCTGTACATCCACCCTAAGAAATAAGCTTTCACGTAAATTATGTTAATGTAGCCAGAACCAAACAAAAGGGACATAAATATATGTTTTATTAATTAATATTCGAAATTCTTTAATTTTTCTAAAGAGTTTTTTGCCTACCCTCGAAATAAGAAGAAGAAAATGGATTTGACATTTGACAGCTCTCATCGAGAAATGTCAAGAAATATCAACAAATTGGGATTTTTATCAAAATGCAGAAAAACATCACTGAGAATACATGTCGAGTCTGTTTAAGCGAACAAGACATTTTAATAAACCTTTTTGATGAAGTTGAAGACTTCCAAACAAAATTAAGTGACCTGCTAGAAAGCTGTGGTGACTTGAAGGTAACTGCAGAACTTCGTAGCACGAACGCGGAAATTTATTTAAGATTTGTGATTTTCAGGTCGATTTAGCCGATAACTATCCAAAACTAATATGTGGGGATTGTACGAGTGAATTACTTGTAGCTGCAAAGTTCCGGGATAAGTGCAAAAGGACTAAAGAAATACTGTCGCAATTTATTCCAACCGAAAGTGTCTGTGAATTCGACGTAGAAGAAGATGAACAGGAGGAACAAGATAGTGGACATCCAGATAATGAAACGACTGAAATTGATCCCGAACCAGAGCTTAAAAAGGAACTAATTGAAGAAGTAGAAGATGACGAAGATGCCAAAACAGATCTCCAAATGGAAATGTACACCACACATGTATTCGAGCATGTGGAATTCCTGGACGCAAGTGAGCCTGGAGATCATTACATAATATTCGACGAGAGTGGGAAAAATGATAAGGAATCTCCCAGTGTTGGCAGCGAAAATGACGAGAGTCTTGTGAAGGTCGAGGATAATCAGGATCAAGAACTGTACGATAGGATCATTAATGCTGCCAAAACAGCTGCAGTAAGTAATCGAACAAGGGTTGCACAAAATCCCTAAAGATCAGTTTTTATTTAGAAATATACTCCAAAGCAACATGTACTCGCAAAACCACTCATCATTAATTGTAAATGTGACATATGTGGAGCGGGATTCACACATCAGAACAATCTGAGACGTCACCTTCAAAAGCACAGCACTTGGGAGGTGTTCACCTGTTCCGTTTGTATGTGCCCGTTCTCAAACTTTGCGAAACTGGAAGAGCACGAAAAGCAGCATGTAACTGGCTTTACCCATGAGGACAATTTTGCTGAAAAGGAGAACTCCAATGAGGATATCCATTCATCAGAAGAGAGTCCTCCATCCAATGTTAAAAAGAAAACCGGTTTAACGGAGCTACGAGCTAGATCAACACAAGTTTCCAATACAAAAACTATTAGTGATAACAAAGAAGCGAAAAGAACCCACATATGCAGTCATTGTGAAAAGGTTCGTACATTCCATTGTGGAACATGCTTTAAATATTTTTTCTTACAGGGCTTTGTATCCAAATCGGCGCTGGGGGCCCACCTTCGCATTCACACAGGAGACAGACCATTCGGATGCACTGAGTGCACAAAGAAATTCACAACGCAAGGTGGATTGGTACTTCACATGAGAAGGTGAAGCATTTTTAATTAACTTTAAAATATTCAATCTGAAAATTTTTAGACATTCTGGCCTTCGACCATTCTCCTGTAACGTTTGTGGCAAACGCTTCGTAGAAAGCAGCAATTTAAAGGTGCACATGCGAATTCATACCGGTGAAAAGCCTCACAAGTGCACAATATGTGGACGGAGTTTTGCTCGGGTATTTCTACTTCAAATTCACCAAAGGACACACACGGGAGAACGACCCTATCAATGTCCATATTGTGAGAAAGCATTTGCTCAGCAAGGTGATCTCGCATCTCATAAACGTATTCATACTGGAGAACGACCACATAAGTGCCCCTATTGTTCCAAAGGATTCATTAAAAGTAGTGCATTAACGCAACATATGAGGAAGCATTCAAAGTTCGATGACGCAATACCTAGGAAACCTAATGCCGAAGAAAATGATATTTCCACTGTAAAAAAAGAAGGGAATCAGATTTTCCAAAATTACGATATTTTAATTGTTGAGGATGAAGAAACGATGCATTCTGATGAAATGGAAGAAAACGACAGAGAGGAGGATAAAAATGATTTAGGCGAGATTGTGGAATGTCCCGCTGAGGTTGTTGAAACAAGTTAGACAATTTTTTTTGCTTATAGAAGTACATTTATTTTAAATAAATTTCTTGAATATATTTTCCTATTGCCTTAGCAATGACTTAGTGCTTCGTGCTTCAATAATATAAACGAAGAGAAATGTGTTTCGGAAGCATAAAAACACTGCTTCGATGACCTAGAATGAAGGATCACTCTCCCGACCAACACAAAGACTTTCTTTCATCATCTTCTGATGGCAAAAGCACTGTCGATTGACTAGAAAAATCGCCCAGTAACGTTAAAACAATCCTAAGGGAATAATATCATGGCCTACCACTTTTTCTTATGACATTTCATCCAAAATTATTGGGACAATAACAGACTTCTTCTTCTTGTTATTGATTTCGGAGCACCTCCCCTGTAAGTGCCTCCATTGGACACCGAAGGCTTACCCCACTGGCTTGACGCTTTACGGTATAACGCCAAAAAGTAGTACGATAATTACCGTCAATATATAATTACAACTATTCCGACAAAAAAAACCGACATACGAAATACAAAAAAACAAAAGAAAAACTCCTAAGCCTACTGAGCCGCCACAGCAGGATATACGTCCCCACTGCTCAACGACTGAAACGCGACGGATAACAGACTTCTTATCGAAACAAATTGGCAACTCTTTTCTGAACTGTCAAAATGTCCCAAAATTGACAGCTGTCACCTCTTCCAAGGTAAACAAACTCTTCGACGAAAAAGTACCACGAAAACCATAAAATTATTAACATTCCAATGTCCGTGAGTCAAGACGCCTGCTACATATCACTTCTGGGCTTGGCAGAATATTTCCGGACATCAAATCCGCCCAACATAAAAAAATGCATCCAGTGTCTCCAAGCGTTGTTTACATTTCAGCCCCCATCAAAAGTGGAGGCTCGCACGCACCTTCAGATGGGGCAAGTACTGATGGCTTACACCAAGAATATTGATCTGGCCCGAAGTCACCTGGAAAAGGCATGGAAGCTTTCAGAAAATCTTGTAAATTTTGATGATGTGAAATTCGACACGGCTAGCCTTCTGGCACAGCTGTACCTCCAGCAAGAGCAGGGATGTTCTGCTAAAGCAATTCTCCGGAAAGCAATTGAACTGTCTCAAAATAATGTCTATTGGCACTGTAAGTTACTACTGCAGCTTGCTCAGATCCATGCAACAGACAAGGAGTACAGTTTGGCTTCGGAACTTTTGGCAGTGGGTGCAGAATCTGCGGATGAGTCGAACGCTACTTACCTGAAGGTATTGTTCCTGCTAAGTCGAGCGATGATTTTGATGATTGAACGGAAGACAAACGATGTGTTAGCACTTTTGAATCAGGCCGGATCCATTATCGACAACAATATACAAAATATTCACCAGAAGGAGTATCTGAAGGTGTTCTTTCTGGTGCTTCAAGTGTGGTACTATCTTGCTCTGGGGCAGGTTAAAACTGTTAAACCAAGTCTCAAGCAATTACAAATGAGCATCCAAACAATTATGGCACCTAACTGGCCCTCGGATGATGGTAAGATGATTTTATTATTCGATGTGAGGTGGTTGCTTTTAAAACGCCCATTTTACAGTCATCTTTGGGCAGAACACACTGGAAATGTTCATGTGGCTGCCAAAGGAGCAGCTATATGTCCTGGTTTACTTAGTGACGGTATCTCATTCTATGATGGCCGGTTACATGGATAAAGCACAAAAGTATACCGAGAAGGCGCTTACCCAAATCGAAAAACTGAAGACACAAGATGACAAGCCTATTTTATCGGTATTTAAGATCATCCTCCTGGAACACATTGTAATGTGTCGACTGGTTATGGGGAATAGGGAGTTGGCCATCACAGAGATTGCAGTTGCCAGAGATGTCTGCCTGGCGTCTCCAAATAAAAGCCTCCTCAAACGGCACTCTGCTCAATTGCATTGTCTACTGGCACTGTACGCTATGTCCACAAGTCTTTTTGACTATGCTGAGAGGCAATTTCAGGCGTGCATCACTGAGACAACAGAAAGAGATCTGAAACTGTTTGCGAATCTCAATCTTGCCATTATTTATTTACGCACTAAAAGAGAACAGGACTTACGACAGATTTTAGACACTGTGTCTGCGGAAAACGCACAGTTTCTCAACAGTCAGGCACTCATGGGTGGTTTCTACTATGTTCAGGGATTGAATTCGTTTCACAAGAGTAGTTTTCACGAAGCCAAGTAAGTTATTCGCGTTTCTGGTAGAAGAGAAAAAGTACTGAAAATTTGCATCTTATCCATTTTCAGAAGATTTCTCCGCGAGACCTTAAAAATGGCCAATGCTGAAGATTTGAACAGATTAACTTCTTGCTCGTTGGTCCTTCTCAGTCATGTATTTCTCAGTATTGGGAATTCCAAGGAAAGCATGAATATGGTAACGCCAGCTATGCAACTTGCTTCCAAAATCCCAGATATTCATGTTCAGTTGTGGGGCAGTGCCATTTTAAAGGATTTACATCGAATGTCGAAAGATGTCCAGCATGAGAAGGAAGCATACGCAAACCATCTTAAATACTCGGAAAATTTGATTGCTGATCAACGGAAATGTGTTACTCTGCCCCAACATGCTCTTATTAATTGGTTTTCTGGTGATCCCATTATTACAACTGAGCTAACTGGACCGCAACCATCAACTTCTGCACAATTTTCTCAGTTTTAGTTAATCTGAATAAACATTTTTTTAATTAGATTTTATTTTACTGTGTATAGAAAATCATCATATGGAATCGAAACGTGGTAGGTGGTAGCGAGGAGAGCAACTGAGAAAAAAATGAATAAAATTTGTACCAGTTTTGAGCTGAAGGTTTCTATAGCGTGCCCTCTCCAGGTTATTTACCTCGATGCAGGGATACTTTTGTGTATTTTAGTTAAAGGATACGTTAAACCTTTTTTTGATTCCGCCAAGAATTTAGGAGTCATCTTTAACACGTTCAAACCGGCGCCTTTTAGTGACCGAGCTTTCTCTTAAAGTTCTCGTGTGGACCACCAGTGGTACATGCCGGGTTGAACGTGTTAATAGCACAAAATCACGGGATGAGCATATTTTTTACAGTACCCGGAAATTTTTTGGCATCCTTAGCTCTCTCTGCTTTACCAACTACGAGCAGTTTACGGAGATTCCGATTAGCGGGAGTCCGGAGTTGGTGGACTCGGTGTTTGTAGGTGCTCGAGGTATAAGAGCACTGTCAGACCAGATTGTAGTCCTCGGGGATCGGGGATGGTCATCAATGCCTCTCCGGGGACTGCATCGCATAAGTACACACAACACAAGGACACAAACTGGTCACCTCGGCACGGGAGTGGTTCGGAAGACTGAGTACCAGTGATCCTGGGGCTATCCCTTTGTCAGCTCATTTGCCCAATTCGTAACACTTGACTTGGGCGGCTCGATCATGGGAATCAAAAGTAATCCGGAGGTTATTAGCGTTGACTTTAAACTTTCATGAAAAATGCCAAATAAATTCTTTATTTACGACTACCGCATACATACATACCTTTTCACGTACGATACAAAGATAACTTAGAAACTACATTCACTAAATAATTCTTATCTTTGCAAGATCTCACCTCGTAGCTCATCTGGAGTCTGGTACACTGGTGAATCGGTTAGATCACAGACATCTACATCCATCGAACTGTTAACATTGCCCTCAACATTTGCTGTTCGATTCGAAGTTTCCTGTGCGTCTTTCTTGGCATGATTTTGCATATGACTTTTCATAGCACTGGACTTGGAGAACGAAAGACCACACACCGT
>QYTT01094669.1:50142-63040 GCA_006980735.1 Dasypogon diadema
CATGAATATGGTAACGCCAGCTATGCAACTTGCTTCCAAAATCCCAGATATTCATGTTCAGTTGTGGGGCAGTGCCATTTTAAAGGATTTACATCGAATGTCGAAAGATGTCCAGCATGAGAAGGAAGCATACGCAAACCATCTTAAATACTCGGAAAATTTGATTGCTGATCAACGGAAATGTGTTACTCTGCCCCAACATGCTCTGATTAATTGGTTTTCTGGTGATCCCATTATTACAACTGAGCTAACTGGACCGCAACCATCAACTTCTGCACAATTTTCTCAGTTTTAGTTAATCTGAATAAACATTTTTTTTAATTAGATATTATTTTACTGTGTATAGAAAATCATCATATGGAATCGAAACGTGAGAGGTGGTGGCCAGGAGAGCGACTGAGGAAAAAAATGAATAAAATTTGTACCACTTTTGAGTTGGAGATCTCTCTGGATTACCAGCTACGAGAAGTTTGCAGAGATTCCGATTAGCGGGAATCCGGAGTTGGTGGACTCGATGTTTGGAGGTGCTCGAGGTGTACCAGTGATCCTGGGCGCCAATCCCTTTGTCAGTTCATTTGCCCAATTCGTAACAGCTGACTTGGCCGGCTTGATCATGGGAATCAAAAGTAATCCGGAGGTTATTAGCGTTGACTTTAAACTTTCATGAAAAATGCCAAATAATTTCTTTATTTACGACTACCGCATACATACATACCTTTTCACGTACGATACAAAGATAACTTAGAAACTACATTCACTAAATAATTCTTATCTTTGCAAGATCTCACCTCGTAGCTCATCTGGAGTCTGGTACACTGGTGAATCGGTTAGATCACAGACATCTACATCCATCGAACTGTTAACATTGCCCTCAACATTTGCTGTTCGATTCGAAGTTTCCTGTGCGTCTTTCTTGGCATGATTTTGCATATGACTTTTCATAGCACTGGACTTGGAGAACGAAAGACCACACACCGTGCAAATGTATGGTCGTTCTCCGGTATGAGTGCGCATATGTGTAACACAATCACTTTTTTGGGCGAAAGCCCGTTCACAATATTTGCAAACGAAGGGCTTCTCCCCGGTATGGGTTCGACGGTGATTCTTAAGCGTTCCTAAAGCAGAAAATCGCATTGGACAAAATTCACATGCGTACGGACGTTCACCGGTATGGATTCGACGATGTTTCACCAAGGAACTAGATGTTGTGAAACCGGCTCCACAAGTGTTGCATATGAACGGATGATCTCCCGTATGCTTCCTAACGTGGGCATTCAGTTCTCCCTTACTAACGAATGTATGCTCGCACTGATTGCATTTAAATGGTTTGATTTTAGAGTGACGCATTAAATGTTGCTTCAGATTTGTACTCTGACTGAATCCCTTGCCGCATATTGAACAGAGGAAAGGTTTCTCGCCACTGTGCGTTCTCAAATGATCTTTGAGCGTTGAAAGCATTGTAAATACTAGAAATACAGAAAAAGTCAATTAGAACAAGGATAACTGTGCGTGTGTAGCTAAAGTTACCCTTGCCACACAGGGAGCACTGATTTTTGATTACGCCCTTGTGCTCCAAATCATGATGAGCCTTTAATTTATCCTTCCGGGAGAATGTTTTACCACATTTCCCACACTTAAATGTCGAATGTGTCTTCATGTGATGGATGAGATTACGTCTTGAGATGAAGACCCGTCGACAGACCAGACATTCAAATTGCTTCTCTGTGCATTTGTTGAGTTTAAAGTGATAATTCAATGATTTTTCCTTGGCAAATCCAGCCCCACATTGCATACACTTGTACGGACTTTCGGGCAGTTCTGCTGGTTGATGTTTGACCTCTTCAACCAAATTTATAACATCCTCCGCGACTTCAACATCATCGCCCTCACACTTGTCGGCATCTTCACTCTCTTCCGCAGAAAGTTGTTCATTCTGCTCAGTTGCATCTCCGTCAAGTGATACTACACGTTCATGACATCTTTTAATATGTTTATCCAAATTCCTTGGGTGGACAAAGTCGATGGGGCAATACGGGCACTTCAGAGGTTCCTTTTCCTTTTTACTTTTCTCCTTTTCCTTGGGTACTTCTGGCATCTCCTCATTTTCAATTGAACACTGTTCGGCATGACATTGGAACATGGTATTATCCTCAAATTTCTGATTGCACAGAGCACATTCTAACAAGATCTTCTCGACCATGTCGGCACTCTCTTCAGCAGAATTCTCCACTTCTATTGTGGTTATCGAATACAAGTCCGCATTGTTCTCCACATTATTTTGATCTCCATCATGGAAATCCTCATCGTCAGCAAATATCAGAGAGACTTGATCATCTTCCAATGTATCCTTCGGTTGTTCAATTTCTTCAGGGATTGTGGTCAGCTCCACTTTTGTCCTATTAATACTGGCATTTTCCGTTTCCTGTTCCAATTGCCCACACTCCACCAAATCAAGAGACTCAGCTTTCGGTTTATTCTCCTCTTGATCAATTTGTTGTATTAAATACTGCTTTAAAGTGTAATCCGAATTTTCACACTTAATTTTAAAAGAGAATGCCCGATTGATTTCGCTGATGCAAGACAAACAGACTTTGCCAGGCAATCCATCTCCATTGGATATCTGAAAGATTTTTGCATTTAGGAGAATATCATTGCAGGTTTATGTACGATTGAACTTACTGTGATTGCAGTAATCGATTTTAGCATATCAGCAATCGAAGGTGCTCCAGATCCGGGAATTTGATTTGTTGATTTGCTTTCAAACAAGGATAATAAAGCCGGACCGGTCGACAGACATGTGCGGCACATTTTGTCAACTTCCAGAGACATTTTTACATTTGTTTAAATTAAACGAACAGAAAGTAAATAAAAGTACATAAAATTTGAGGCCTCTGTAAACAACTTGGCCAACAAACAGCGATTTGTCAATTTTGACAACCAACTTGGCACTGTCACTTGTGCGTGGTTTCTTCGCTCGGATGAGACGTATCTTATCCGCGGTTCCACGTTTTTAATTTGTACAGTTCGTGCGCGAATTGGCCATTACATAATTAAAATTCATTAGTCTCGCTTGATGTTCTTATTTCGGCTTCTTTGTGTTCTCGTCGGAATTAAGTTCTCTCAATTTGGCCTGCAAAAGATAATTCTAAGGCGGGCCCCAAGGTGGCGTTTAACGTTTCTGTGTAACGGGGCTTTTGCTGTGCACTAGTCTCAATAGAAGACAAAGGCGAAGAATGAATTGTACTTTGCTTTTTGCTTTTGTTTTTTTGTTTGGTATTAAAAAAAATGCGAGCTTTAATCATTTTCGTTCTTATCTAATTTTTGATGACTGGCGAATCGGGAAGCTGTGCTCCGAGGAATCTGCTAAGAATGTCCTGGTGCACGTGGCTGCCAGACCTGGGGCCAGATCAACATAGAATTTTCGGCAGAATGCTGATCCTTAAACAACCACTGTTTTCTTTATGTTACAGGCTTCGAGGAAAGGATAGAAAAGGAGCAGCCAGCCAATTTGTTCACTATCACCACGTGGAAATTTCGATCCACTTTATGGTAAAAAAAAAAAAACAAACTGATTGGCCAAGTTTGGCACATAAAGAGTAGCGAATTTTGTTTGGTGATTGGGGCGACCGGCCCTAGCAATTGGCCTACGCCTGAAGAACTCTCCCCGATCCATTGAGATCGGGACAATTTAACGTGGAAATTGGACAATTTATTAATGTGCAGTTTCCAGTTATACAAAAAAAAAAAACATTTTCGTATTTTTGTAAAGCTAAAAAGTACTAGAGCAAAGCTCCATTAAAAAATCAAAAATTTCTCTTCAAATTTTTATTACCCCATCAAATGGTAAAACAAAATTCTAAAAACATTTTTTTAAGATGTAGCGGCTTGTTCCTCCTTGATACGATCCTTCTTGAGTGGTCCCATAAATGCGAGCTTGTCGGCAGCAGTCTGGAAGCGACCATGACCCATCTTGGATGAAGTGTCGATGAATTTGAGACTGATTTGTTCAAGAGCAGAACGTTTAGTGTGAACAAGAAGCGATTTACGAAGAGTAATGATACGCTTCTTGGAACCAATACAGCAGCCTTTGATCATAACGAAATCATTGTTGACTTCACCATAATGAGGGAAACCACCCATGGGTGTGATTGACTTGTCTGTTAGATCGTACTCGGTGGATGCGTTGTTTTTGATAATCTGAAACGAAAGTAAATTGTGAAAAAAGGTGGCATTTGATATTGGTAAAGTTTGTAGATGTTAGAAGCTATCAGTCCTATCATTGAATTATCACGTAGGTGTCAATAATTCTGTTATTTGGGCTCAGGATTGGGTTCATCAGAGTACTGCTACTTTTTTCGTTTACTATTTACACTTTGCCTACGTTTTGTAACACAAAAACCCAGGCCTTTTTAAAATCTACTTTAATCCTACCTTTCCATCCTTAGTGTGGATGCCGGCTCCAATGCGATAAATCTTTTTATTGATTTCCGTGCGGTGATGGTAGCCCTTCTGACCAGCACGCGCTACAGTGAACGAGACACGACTGGGATGCCAAGCTCCAATACAAGCGACTTTACGCAGACCCTTGTGAGTTTTACGTGGCAACTTCTTGGTATGCCAACGGCTGGTTACACCCTTGAATCCTTTACCCTTGGTGACACCAATACAATCGATCATTTCATCTTGGGCAAACACTTGGCTGACCGGAATTGGCTTTTCCAAGTGCTCGCGGACCCATTTAACCTTGTCTTCGATAGTGCCACCGTTCAATTGGATCTCCATGATGTGAGCTTTCTTCTGGCGTTGCTTAATCAAACGGATCTGCAAGAACAAATACCATCAGTGCTGGTGCCTTTGAAAGGAGAGTTGAAAATTTGATTAAAGGGAGTCGGTTTTGTACCTGATATGGTTTTACTGAGCGGTTATCGTCAGAAAGACTCCGCATAGTCAGTGGAATATACCATGCATCGCCACCCGAAGGGCAATTTATTCTGCGACGTTGCGGGAATTCCACCGTACATTGAACATTACGGCTCACCCGCCTTTTAGACTTGGCTATGAAACTCAGTCATCTGCCCGAGAGCAGATAACTTCGTAACACCACCAGCCCGGGACGTCGCTGTTTTTATTCTACACAACTAAGAGTGAAATGCGTGCATGTCTTACCTGGGAATGGGCAATAACACGAATTGACTTGCAGTAGCGGATCATCTTCCTGAAGTCATTTTCAATGCTTTTCTTCCCAAAATCATCGGTCCACTTCTTGTTGGCTTTAGTGAACGCCTTCTTCTTGCTCTTGTACCTGTGAGTTTCAAAACAAAATTTCTTTCATGTCTTGCTAAAAGCTGACGGCCCTGAGCTTTGTAATCTGCAAACAATTTGAAGTGGAACTCATCGAATTGTTCGAGCGGAGCTCCTACTTCAGTATCGTGTTCACCTAGTCTTACTTGCAGTGTAAGAGGGCTCACACAATCAATTTTAATAGCTCTCTCAAATCGATCGAAGAGCTTTATTACGGATTTCAGTAAATTTTCTTCACAATTTCAGACAAACAAGAGAAAAATCCCTGACAACGTGGTCACTGATTTGATCAGAAGGAAGGCAGCATATGCGATGGTAACAAATTGTTCTTCATTGATTTTCAGGTACCACCGTTTCATCATGAAAACCAGTAACCACGTGGTCAGATTTTCTTCAAACTTTATTAATACGAACCAGTTTTTGTAGAAGCGACGACGGCATTCCTCAGACAAATGCTGCGCCCAAACATTAACAAGAGCGCGCATACCAAATGGAGTCTCGATGTACCCCACGGCTCCAACAATAATCATTGGTGGAGTTTCCAGGACCGTAACTGCCTCCACCACTTCCTTCTTGTTTATCTCTGCAAGAAGAAGACAAGAATTCATTTTAGAAATTATCGCACAGAGCAGGGACTTGATTTGTTTAATGGGAAATCAGTCCGCCCTAGTGAAATCATTGATTTTCATGAAATTCTAACCATAAACTTTAAGCTTATTATCATCATGGAAAGCAGTTGGATGTAAATTAGTGGAATTTGTACTTACTTGACCCCGGACGATCTGCTTCGCGCACAATGTGAGTCATACCGGCTTTGTATCCCACAAAACAAGTTAAATGAACCGGCTTGGAGGGATCATCTTTAGGGAAGGCCTTAACTTTACCGCGATGCCTTTGAGAACGCTTTTTCGGGTAGAAGGCCATGGACCCATGGCGGGGCGCTGAGAACTTACGATGAGACTGCAAATACAAAACTTACGTTAGACAGGATTACGAAACTGCAACTTTATGCAAACAGAGTACTATAAAATTGAAATTGTGATGAAATGTGCTTGAAAATCAGTTCCATGTCAACACATTAAAAATGGCGAGGTTATGACACAACCACATGTGGTAATTTTGCACTCAAATTACACAAGAAATTTCATGCTTCATATCTTCACACAATAAGAATAACCACGATAGAATCATTCGGAAAATAATAATTTACAACTCACCATTTCTTATTTCTTTAAAACACCGAAATACGTCTGAACCACTCAACAGACGAATGTAGAAAGAACAACCTCACCAATTTTCTATCCTTCCTCTTTTCGAGCGGAATCGATGATGTTATCGCCACCTACCTTTTAAAAATAAAAATAACAAATTGTTGTGATCGAAGAGAATACTTTCAATAGCGAAGTAATGAAATAGAAAAATATTTTGAAACAATTATTTTCCCATTGTTAATATTTGGACTGTGCTAATCAATTTTTCATAATTTCTATTAAAGTTAATCCTGCATCTCTACTAGAAATTTTTCTTGCTACAAATGAGAGACTAGCAAAAAATCCTAACACAAAATCATGCATGCAGCCCTGACTTTGAGCACTTTTTTCCCTGAACCTGTACTTGTTTATCAGCTGATTGATTGGACCAAGCGGAAGTGAATTTCTTGTATTTGATTAAGTACAGATTTTAAAATGATTAAATTCTCCAGTAATTTGTATGACGAACGTATTTTAAAGCATATCTGATTTACTGACGAAGTACTGAACTCATGTTGAATATTATGTGAGAGGTTAGGAATATTGTTTACCTGGATACGGATATAGTAAATCTGCGGAAATGGAAGTAGAACAGGACAATTTGCAAAAGACACATTATAATTTCCTGAAATCGTTAATAGTAAGTTTAATAAATATTATTAGGATGAGCTAAGAGTTGGAATTTTTAAAGGCTGGAGGTGTTGCCGGCTTAGTGGTGGATGTTGTACTATTTCCCATCGACACAATAAAGACAAGACTTCAAAGTGAAAGAGGCTTCTGGCGTTCAGGGGGATTTGGTGGAATATACAGAGGTTTAGGTCCGGCAGCTGTGGGAAGTGCTCCAACAGGTAAAGATGTAGATTAAAATGTAGTTGATGTAATTATGCAGTTGACCATGTAAAACCCTGGTAACTCCTAACAAGGACATCACAGGATAACTACCAAGAATTCTTTTTCTCTTTTCTATTGCAAAGAATGCGGTGAAGTACTTGGGCCTTCTTTCATTTACAGAACTCTCACATTAAACCTAGAACCGAATATAATTCGCATATTTGGCCAGGAGTAGACGTACTGCATTGTCCACGTTGGACAAAGTCCAAAAGAAGGCCCTTAAGCTCATTGGTAACGAGACGTACAAATTCTAAATTCGATTCTCTGGAGCACAGACGCAATGTCACATGCCTTACACTCTTTTATCGCTACCTCAATGAATATTGTTCCAGCGAAACCTCTAGTCTGATTCCTTGTAGATCAATCTCTACGTGTGGTACCCGCACATTGAGTCGTCTCCACCCTTTTGTCTCTTTAATCTCTAGGAAAAAGTAAGAATGAGCTTCAGACCAGTTTTTTATCAATCCACAGCGGCCTTATTCTTCTGCGCTTACGAAGGATGTAAGTCTTATTTAGAAAATCAAACGCACAAGCAAAACTCACCTCTAATTCACATGTTGTCGGCATCACTAGGAGAAGTGGTATGTGAGGCGAATAAATTTTCCATTTCCACTCTTTATTTAATATTCGATTTACAGATGGCATGTTTAATAAGAGTACCTGTTGAAATCGCTAAGCAAAGACGACAAGCACTTATAGTTAGAGCTGATGTTACTGCCATTGGAATATTATGGACAGCATACAAGACTGAAGGATTGCGAAAAGGTGTTTATAGAGGATTTTTCTCGACAATTTTTAGGGAAATCCCTTTTTCATTAATACAATTCCCACTTTGGGAATATTTTAAATTAAATTGGACTCCAGTGACTGGCATCGATAGTACACCATTTACTGTAGCCCTTTGTGGAGCATGTGCAGGAGGAATTTCTGCTGGTATAACTACACCATTGGATGTGATTAAGACAAGAGTTATGTTAGCTGATCAAGCAATCGCTAGAAAATTATCAGCATCTCAAATATTGGCTTCCATTGTGAGAGAAAAGGGTGTAAGAGGGTAAGTTATATTTTGTTTTAATGGTTATTTTTGTGTATTTTCATTTCATTTCGAACTATGTTATTTATTATTATTGTTTTTGTGTAAACTTGAAGAGGAATTCTAAAAAATTTATCACACAGAGACTGAGTGGTCTCAATAAAAATACGTTTAATGAGGAATATTTATTGTATTGCATCGGTACACGTTTAGGAGTGCAAACTTTATGCTTCTTCCGTTTATTTATCATATATAATTACATTTGTTAGTTTAACTCTAAATGAAAAAATTCTACTAGAAGAAAGACACCTCGAAAACCGAATCACTTAGGAATTATTTCAGTTTTGGTTATGCCCAGTGCAATCTATGTACAATTTTGTAATGTCTTTATTTAGATTTTGCTTAACTTAAATAAAATGAATCAAAATATCTTACAATTCATAATCAATAAAAATACTTTTTGGAATACTTTACAAATGCAAATGAACATTATTTAAAACAACATATGGAAAAAAGCGCAACATGAAAGAAACTCTTATTTTTATACCTTTCAGATTATTTGCTGGTATTGCACCACGAGTTCTATGGATAACTCTCGGTGGAGCATTCTTCTTTGGTTTTTACGATCTTACATCAAGGCTACTAGATGATTCTAAATTTATATAGTCTTTGGTGTAGTTGAATACTAAATGGAAGCGAGATCAATAACATCTTAAGCCGTTAGTAAAACTATGTATAAAGTTCATGTCTATCATTATAACTCTGGATTTGGTATTGATCAGAGCTCTGTAAATATATTTTTTAGGGTTTAGTGATTTTTTAATGTATGTGAATTATCAAACTTACATTGTCTATGTGCAATTTTCCTCTCAATAAACATTCGGTCGGATCTTCATTGTCTTCTAGGTCAGAAGGATCAAAATAAAATGTTGGTACGTATACCCTTTTATAGAAATTTTGTATTCTCCTTCTGTTGCGTGCCATTAGATAGACCTTAATATTTCGTGGGAATGAATCAATTAGAGAATAAATTAAAGATGTAAACACAAAAATCACAATGCCATGCAATAACGAACCTCCGAACTGAAAAGTCTACGTAAACTCGGGCCCATTGCACGGCAGAAATATATAAGTTAAATAAATAACAGAGAACAGAAACCAGAGGGACACTACAACATTTGATGCAAGAAACAGGAATAACATCAGGTTTGGTGAAAAAACACGTCCAATAGGATTAAGAGAAATGGGCAAAAGCATCATCAAGAAGATAAAATGCTTGGAACTAGTTTTACAGACGATATCAGCGCAGTGGTCTACTAAGAAAGCAGGTTTATCAAAGTGATAGAAATCATTTGAGGAACGCCACTAGAAGTATTTCCGAAACTTAACGTTGAAGGACGTTGAAGGATATCCATCAGAGTTACGCTTCAGATTGATAAAATTCTAGAAATTTTTTAGATTCTGGCTTAAGGGTCGAAACACATCCAGAGCCGCAAGTGCCAAGAATTTGTTGCCGGCGCATGATACCAAAGGAAACTACATTCAGGGTAAAAAAACCGCAATATCGCTGTCTCTTAATGGTTGAGGACTTTTCTGCAAGAAACAGAACCATTGGGCACTGTAACAATTAAATAGTTCGCACTTTGTGGCAATTGTATATATTTGTTAAGAAACTGATAACTTCCCCTTGCGGCTATAATCTTTATTAGTCCAGCGATACTTCGGGAGTCTTGAAAGATCCAATATTTAACAGATGACGCAATCAAAGTGCTAATAGTTAACAAAAATGTTAATGTAGCGATTAGCTCAGAGTTTTTTAGTGCATAGTTGCATTTTAAGGATAAACCAAGCTGGGCCCACAATACAATAGAACTTATGATCTGAACTAACTTTACACCGTATATTTCTACTGGGAAATTAACTAGAGTGGAACTACTTACCATAGCTGATAAAAACATCACAGTTAATAAAACAGCCAAAGGGACAAAGATGAATCCTACACTATCATTCTCAACAGGCATTTCCAGTAAATGGTCGTCAATCAAAGTAGTAGTAGCAGTGGTCGGATAAATTGAACTATTTTCCGTGCTCATCTCCAACGAGGTCATTTTTATTAACCCACTTTCTTAAAAGAACATTTCTGCAACTTTGTTTACTTTGCCGCAAAAAGCAAAGTACAATTCATTCTTCGCCTTTGTCTTCTATTGAGACTAGTGCACAGCAAAAGTCCCGTTACACAGAAACGTTAAACGCCACCTTGGGGCCCGCCTTAGAATTATCTTTTGCAGGCCAAATTGAGAGAACTTAATTCCGACGAGAACACAAAAAAGAAGCCGAAATAAGAACATGAATCGAGATTAATGAATTTTAATTATGTAATGGCCAATTCGCGCACGAACTGTACAAATTAAAAACGTGGAACCGCGGATAAGATACGTCTCATCCGAGCGAAGAAACCACACGACTCTCTAAAAACCTGTCATTAAGCAGATAATTTAAAAATAAAAGCACCTTTTATGAGTAATTTAATTTGAAATTAAGGTGATAAAACTCATTTATTTATTCTTAATTGCATTATATAGCGCAATTTTATTTCAGAAAATTCTTAAGTAAGTCTTTTATGAACAGACCATGAGTACGAAAGTCGTCAAAATCAGCTGTAGTAAAATGAACAATTTTGACAGCTGACGCACAGCTTTAATTTTTTTTTTGCAAAAATCCAGGAAAAATATTTTAGATATTGATATAAAAATATTAATCAGCCAAATATTAGCATTTTCCTTCTCAAGTGAAACGAGTGAATTTTATGTGCCTCCAACTTTTGTCATTCTGATCAAATGAATCCCTTGTAAGAGCTTTGAAAACAGTCGGAAATTTGTGAGAAAAATGTTTAGAAGTCGTAGTTGGTTTGGAGGCGGTTGGAATCGTCCAAAAAATCGACTATCTTTGGAACATTTAAAATATTTGTATAGTGTACTTGAAAGAAATACCACAGTATCTGAGAATAATCGTGGTTTACTTGTGGAATCGTTGAGATGCATCGCAGAAATCCTCATCTGGGGAGATCAGCATGATTCCTCTGTTTTTGAGTGAGTTCATGTAATTAAACTGTTGCACTGAGTGATTTTTGTTAAATTATAGTTTCTTCCTTGAGAAAAATATGTTGTCGTATTTTTTACACATAATGAGACAGAAAAGTGGAGGTTCTAGTTTTGTTTGCGTCCAGCTGCTGCAGACCTTAAATATTCTGTTCGAAAATATTAGGAATGAAACTTCTTTGTGTAAGTGGATCTAAATCGTTTTTATATCTGGAAGTATGTAACTCATTATTGTTTTGATTCCAGATTATTTGCTCAGCAATAATCACGTAAATTCTATCATCGTTCACAAGTTCGACTTTTCGGACGAAGACGTGATGGGATACTATATACTGTTCCTGAAGACACTAAGTTTAAAGCTTAATACTCATACAATTCATTTCTTTTACAATGAAGTAGGTCTTTAATAGTTAAATGTAAATTAAAATGGTTGACCCTTCCTTTTCAGCATACAAACGATTTTCCACTTTATACAGAAGCAATAAAATTCTTCAATCATCCAGAGTCAATGGTGAGGATAGCTGTAAGAACAATTTCTCTTAATGTGTACAAAGTTCAAAATAGCAGCATGTTGCAGTTTATACGTGACAAGTAAGTACTATTGCCTAAGCTTCCCTTGTTTTTAGGCTTTTTTCGGTATAGATACATTTGGGATGATTGGGTTCGGTTGATTTTGTTTTTTTCTGTAAGAACGAGACTCTAGCTGTTCGGGGCAACTTAGGGCGTCTTGCCTCTTACAGAACGGTCTTGAATATGATTTGCCATTCAAAAAATTGTGAAAGATCAACAAGTATGGCACTTTGTTGGCATGAATTTCGAAAGATAATCCCTTGTTTGTTACACAGATTGATCTAGGATGGCGGGGAGAACAGCTAAAGGGATTTATGGTCTAAATCATAGGACCTCGAAATGTCTAGGTACTGTCCAAACCATTTCCTAGACAGAAATCAACCCTATAGAGCTCTATGCACAGGTCAACTTGTATAAAAGTTATGAGCTGAAACACACGTCTGCAGATTTCTTCCTCTGTGGACGTAGGTTCGATTCTTGTAAAGGCCGCCGTGATTGAACGTTCAAAACAAATTGATAATAATTGTAAAAGTAAAGAAAACAAAGAGCCTTTTTTTATTGAAATTTGTATGCCAATTATTTTTAAGGACACGTAAATTAGATAAATGAACTGAAGAAATATAAAAAGAGCTGAAGGACTGTTGGCGACACGTTGTTAACTATCAAATGAAATAACAATTTGCGAAAATTGGTGAATTCGAATCATGTAAAAACTAACTTTTGTATTCTTTGATCCTTTCAAAGATGTTTTTTTT
>QYTT01094669.1:63060-97959 GCA_006980735.1 Dasypogon diadema
ATTGTTTTGATTCCAGATTATTTGCTCAGCAATAATCACGTAAATTCTATCATCGTTCACAAGTTCGACTTTTCGGACGAAGACGTGATGGGATACTATATACTGTTCCTGAAGACACTAAGTTTAAAGCTTAATACTCATACAATTCATTTCTTTTACAATGAAGTAGGTCTTTAATAGTGAATTGTAAATTAAAATGGTTGATCCCTCCTTTTCAGCATACAAACGATTTTCCACTTTATACAGAAGCAATAAAATTCTTCAATCATCCAGAGTCAATGGTGAGGATAGCTGTAAGAACAATTTCTCTTAATGTGTACAAAGTTCAAAACAGTAGCATGTTGCAGTTTATACGTGACAAGTAAGTACTATTGCCTAAGCTTTCCTTGTTGTTAGGTTTTTTTTTCGGTATAGATAGATTTATGATGTTTGGGTTCGGTTGATTTTGTTTTTTTGTTCTGTAAGAACGAAACTCTAGCTGTTCGTGGCAACTTAGGGCGTCTTGTCTCTTACAGAATGGTCTTGAATAGGATATCGAACTTATTGAAAATTTACGGCCGCTACAGGACTCAGCATTAAACAAAGATATTAACGTGAATGGCAGCTGATAACTCTTAAAGAATTTCAAAAGTAATCAGTGTCCAATTCTTTGTTGGATGTCATTATGATTTGCCATTCAAAGGGGTTGTAAAAGACCAACAACTGTGGCACTTTGTTGGCATGACTTTCGAAAGATAATCCCTTGTTTGTTACACAGATTGATCTAGGATGGAAGGGAGAACAGCTAAAGGGATTTATGGTCTAAATCATAGGACCTCGAAATGTCTAGGTACTGTCCAAACCACTTTCTAGACAGAAATCAACCCTATAGAGCTCTATGTACAGGTCAACATCTATAAAAGTGTAACTGATACAAAAAAAAAGTTATGGGCCGAGACGTACGTCTCCAGATTTTCTCCTCTGTGGACGTAGGTTCTTGTAAAGGGCGCCGTGGTTTGACGTTCAAATCAAATTGATAATTGTAAAAGTAAAGAAAACAAAGAGCTTTTGTTATTGAAATTTGAATGCCAATTATTTTTAAGGACACGTAAATTAGGCAAATGAACTGAAGAAATATAAAAAGAGCTGAAGGACTGTTGGCGACACGTTGTTAACTATCAAATGAAATAACAATTTGCGAAAATTGGTGAATTCGAATCATGTAAAAACTAACTTTTGTATTCTTTGATCCTTTCAAAGATGTTTTTTTTTATGTCTGCTCTGAATTCCAATTAAATGGCACTTCCAACGCGAAGAGAATTATGGCATGCCTAACCAAAAACTTTGAAACTGCAAGCAATGAAGTGATTTTAAATAGTCGTAACGTATTTATAATATTTTTTTACCGAAGCAAAAGGGTTAATGAAGAATATAAACCTAATTGCGCCTATCTTAAAGCGTTCATAAAAAGCTTTAACCATTTCAAAAGTAATTTTTCTAAGCTTATGTATAATATTATAGCGCTTAAAGCTTTAGAGTCTTTCTTTTTTTCGATCAGAAGAATATAAAATTTAATATGTATTTTATAGAACTGCTGCGCCATATTTCAGTAATTTAGTGTGGTTTATTGGGAAACATATTTTGGAGTTGGATGCATGTGTACGAAATGATACAGAGTAATATAAATCGTTCTGTTAATGTAAAATATTTAACAGAATTTTTTTCAGTCATCAGTCACAGCACCGTTTATCCAATCTTGTTGCAGAACATTTGGATCATCTACATTATCTGAACGATATCCTTTGTTTGGATATATCAGATCTGAATGCAGTACTAACAGAACATTTGCTCCATAAATTATTCGTCCCTTTATATATATTTTCTCTAACGCCAGCCCCATCACTTTCAATGGCAGTAGTTACACAGAATTTGGCAGCTGTATTAAATAAAGTAGTTGATATCGACATCCAAGAGATGAACAATCCTCGAGTATCGTCAGTAGTTGCTTTGTATCTTTTATCCTTAGTATTTCTTGTGATTACACATAGTCCGCTAGTGCATGCATTAGCATGGGTCATCCTGAATGCTGATCACAGTGTTTTTAAGGAAGGAGCAGCAGAAGTACTAAACGCTTACATTGAAAGACGGGAAGTTGTTGCATTAGGATTTGGTCAGCCACAAGAAAGTTTGGAGCAAGCTTTAGAAACTGTCGTTGGTTCAACATCAACTGTATCTTTGAATAGTGTTTCACAGGAAAATACATCCAGTACATCATCTAGTTTTGATACATCTCAGAGTAGATCGTTGTCGGAAGGTATGGAAAAAGTGAACATCACTGATGAAGAGAAAGAGAAACTGCTAAAAATGGATACTCCACCTGCTGAGACAAATCGTCCATTTCTTGATATGGTGTTATCTTCTTTGGATTGCACAGAAAATGATTACCTTGCTCTTTTAGGTCTTTGCCTAATATATGCGCTAGCAAACAATAGAGGTGAGTTACATATCTAATTCCGAATTTACTGCTTTGCTTTCATGTAATAGAAGTTTTTTCTTGTTCAATGCGGCTCGAACTGTTCATTTTAGATGGTACGTAGTTTATGCTAACATTCACATCCTTTCGCATTAAGTTTATACACGTGTAAATTTGTAGTAAAATTGCGACTATTCTGTGAAACTGTAGTAAAAATTAATGATGGGGTACGATGATCAAAGATAAGTTTTTATTTTACAGGAGTTAGTCCAGAATGGTTGGATCAAATATTGACCAAATCTATGAAAGGGATAATATCTTACAAAACAGCCTTGATTGAGAAACTTTTACAGATCGTCAACCTATCCAGTCAGCCATGTAAGAAATTACACTTCAAAGGTTTATGTTGTTAATAATATGGTTTGTTTCTAGCGTGCCGTATTCGGCTTGTAACTTTGGAGATTGCGCTAGATTTATTGTCATTATTCTCTAAGCCAAATACTGAGGAATGCTGTATTAGTGATACACAACAAGCAACACTTTTTTCCGCCAGAAATCAAGCAATGACTGTTTTACGAAATTTCTATAAATCCGAGGATATTTTTCTTGACCTTTTCGAGGATGAATTTAGTGAGATGATGAAATCAACTTTAAATGTAGAATTCCTTTGTATGGACTCAGCTATTCTATTGCCACCCACCGGGACTCCACTAACTGGCATTGGATTTACAAGACGATTACCATGTGGAGAGGTGGAGAAAGCTCGTCGGGCAATACGAGTTTTCTTTTTATTACGAAAAATGTGCCAAGAGTATTTAAATGAGGAAGAAACTTTATTGCCACTCACAAATCCTAAAAATTGCGTTCAAATTGAAAATGTCTTAGACCTCAGTAAGTTATCGTAGTTTTTACGGAAGCCACAAGCAACAATTATTCTTTCAGACAATAGTGATCTATTGGCATGTACAATAGTAACGAAAGACTCCACGAAATATCGACGCTTTCTGGTTATCGATAACTTGCAAATAATTTTGGTGGAACCAGAATCAAAACGCTTAGGTTGGGGTGTAGCAAAGTTTGTTGGCTTCCTGCAAGATGTCGAGGTTATTGGTGACAAGGATGACTCTCGATGTCTGCATATCACTATTCATAGAGGAGGCGCAACACATAATCGAACCCCTTTGCTATCAGCGAAATTTTTATTTGACGACCATATTCGTTGCATGGCAGCTAAGCAACGACTGACCAAAGTAATACTATGAAAACAAACAAAAAAAAATCTTTATGCAGTTAATAATTTTATTTCAGGGCCGTAGTAAAGCCAGACAGAAGAAAATGTATCAAATTGCTCAACTATTAGAAATCCCTGGGCAAGTTGCTGATTCTCCGGTATATACGACTACAGGGATGAGGACGTCAGGAAGTGCTAGAATATCTCGTGAACATAGACCATTGTTTTCCACTGCTAATCGTGTACCTGGATTTGCTGCTGCATTACGTCGAGAGAGTATGCCAACGGGGAGCGTTAGCCGTGTGCAAATAGCACAGAATCGCTCTGTTGAAGGGTACGATAAATACATTTTTCCAAATATGATTAATATTTTTTCCACATTTCTTTTCGAGTTAGTTTTTTTCAAAGTATTTTAAGAAAACTTAAGAATAAGATTGGCTGATTTCACTTTATTTTATTATAATTTCATATACAGAAATCGGTATTTGTTTAATTTTTATTTTCGAATATTTATTTGTACTGTAAATAAAAAAATTGTCACAATTATTACGAAATTTGTGTAATTTAAATTCATCTCAGAAGAAATTTCTTCTGGAAAATAGAGTTGTGTTCGTAAAAGGTTTAAAAATTTTACACATTCCTTAAGTTTTCTTATGTATACTATATCAAGTAAAAACCCTTCTTTAAAAAGTGCATTAAAAATGTTGTAATGGTGGGGAGATGACATTGCAGTTGGTCCTATAGTAGACGTTTAGATGGATTCCGAAAAAAATTAAAACTTTCTGCCGAGTGTATCGATCAAATGGGGTATGGGGTGCTGCTAGGAAGCTATTTAAGATGTACATAAATGAAATACTTAGATCGGCCCAGCAGCATAAACAAACATAAATAATTCTATAAGTTTGGTATATTTCTGTTTGCTTTTTTTGAATTCGTGGAGTTTGTTGATGTCTTGCTTATAATGCTCCCTTCCAAAAGTTATTCTTTAGGATATTGCCTAAGCACAGAGGATAACCCTATGTGCTTAGGCGGGGGAAGAAGAGAACCATAACTTCTAGTAATTTCCTTAAATGATTACAACGAATAGACGCAATATAGGAAATTCGAAATTTCTCGTGGTTTGTGCAAAATGTCCTAAATTTAAAAATTAAAAAAAATCCTACTGGTGTTAGAAAATATTGATGTTGAAGTCGTGTTATTTAAATTACATATATCACATTTAAGAATACGCAGCGAAAATTCAAGCAGAACAAGGCGGCGAAGCTCCAATTCCAGCTGTACATCAACTAGTAGCGGAGCAATACCCAGAGATACATCACCTGCAAATAGAGGTTCACAATCTAGAGAAAATTCCCGAAACCGTTCACCACGTTCTAGAGACAGTAGTCCTAGAGTTCCTAGACCTAGGTAAGATAAATTATTCTAAACGACATTTATTACATTCTATTATTTCAAAATAGGTCTGAAGAAATTCCACTTGAAGATTTTCCACATTCACGAAATTCAAGTCCTATGTCCCGAGGTACATCTAATACTCCATCCAGATCAAATACTCCCTCACGGAATAGTTTTGATCAGGGAAATATATCACCTAGAGAACCAGTTGCACAGAATGGTGTTGTTATAGCTAAAGAAGCTGTGGCTAGCTCAGAGGAAACATCTTTTATAGCCCGAGAAGAGAAGGAAAGGCGAAGGGGAATTATTGAAACTGTCTAACCGTCTTTACAAAAATCATTTTCTTAGAAAACATCTTTAAATGTTTTTGTGATGTTGTTTTATTAAGGAAAATATTTTGATTGTTGGGTAGTTGTATATTTTTCGAAAGGCTTTTATTTATTTTGTTTTAAAATCCCTGTTTTAATTTTTAATTTTAAAATTATGGAAAACAAAGGTTAAGAACGTCAAGAGTGAAGTGTTGATTAAGTGTTTTTAAATTTGAATTTACGTTGAAGTCTTCTGGGAAATAAAGTCAAATGAACAGGTGAAAAGTCTTGATGAAAATTGGTAGTAGCAGCACAAAAAACTAGTGTTCTTGTCTATTGTTCGGGCATTTTCGATTGTTCTTTGATAGTTGTCTGTCAGTACCTTATAAAAGGGAATTTTTTCCAATACATGCCATTTGATATCGTCTAAAATCTCAATTTAAATCGAAGTAACATAAGTATTGAGTTTTTCCTCATTTTATTAGCACGATAAGTATTTAACTTGTGTCACTGAGATAAAAAGGATAAAAATATGGAGAGAGCATCGTTGCCTCAAGAATTGTAAATTGGCTTTTGTTCCGTTCCGCCCTTTTTAGAAAATGATTGCTTACGATCTAAAAATATACCTTTTATTTACTTTCGATAATATATTTTAACAGACTTCACATAAATACTTATTTCTACACTTAAATATTTCGAATTCTGTTAATTTATTAACTTTGTGGTACAGTTCAGAACAGTTACTCATAAAAAAATCCTTTTTTCTGGTAAATTTAGAACCAACCCATTTTCTAGATTCCCGGAACAGCTGATTCACCCTGAATGAACCCGCCAACTGTCATTGTGTTTACGGGTAGCCGAAGCTTGTTAATTTGGCTGAGTTGTTTGGTCTTTCTATTTTTTGCGATTTTAAAAATATTGTGCTTTTAAATTGTTTAAAGTTTTGCATTTTATAAGTGGTTAATAGATAACGTAAAAAAGGTAAGGTTGTCTTTTTAAGGCACAAGGATTTGTTTAGGTTATGATAACGTTTTCGAAGTTAAAATTGCCGCCTTCATTAGGAATTATGAAAATTTAGAGCTGGTTTGAGTTAAATTTAAGAAGCATTTTTTGGCGTAGTGATTATACTATAGATGATTAGAAGCTGGACAAATTGGTAGATCGGAAGGTATTTTTCCTTTGTGTGAGAAGGGCTTTTTTTTGTAGTAATGGACTGCCTGGCTTTCAATCATTTCCATTGGATAAAAAATAAATAAATAATTTCATATACGAAACAGAAAGAACATAAACGAGGGTGTTTACGTTCATGTTTTTCAGGGAAGATTTAAACGTAGTACATTTGATCTTTCCTTCCAGCTATATGTCTATTTCCTTAAGCACTCATCTTCTTACTCTTAAAGTAATTAAAAGACAATGAGGAGACTACAACCAGCCAGAAGAATAGATGAATCTTGCCATTCCACCTAACTGCCTGTCTACTAGTTTTCCCAGTGGGTCAGGGAATAAAACACCTAAAATGTTTTTCCTTCGTCTGGACCAAGAAGGTTTTGAATGCTCTCAATTTTCTTCTCATCGATCCAACTTCTGAAGAAATCATTGAAAGGAGCACCTATGCGTTCCTCATGCCTATCAAAGAGCCGAAGTCTTGTTGCGACCACAGCTATTTTGAAGTTTCGCAAGTAATTAGCATCATTCATCTATCATTAGCTATTGTAAAAGCATGTCAATTGATATCTCTCTTTTTCGACTCTATGGATCTGGGTTATTCCCGAATAATCGAGAGAAAATGCAAAAGAGTTATCTGAGAACTCGTTAGCAGCTGCTTAAAGTATACTTCCTGCAATATGCCTGAAAATCGACCTATTTCTTGACTCCAATTAAGAGATTCTTATCTATTGTCATCACCAAAGACTGCGGCTCTGCAGCTGTTTTAATCATTCCTCTATATCTGAGGTGCATGTTTGCAATTTTCTCCTCTGTGGGTGTGGGTACGAATCCTGCACAGGGCGTGCCGATTTATATGGGTGCCACTATTTAATGTAATTCTATTGGCGAGAATTGATTTTGCGAAACCACTGGAATGTTGCACAGTAGAATTTCATGCTAAAAAATGTGGCAAATGTGCAACATTTGTCAGGTTAGAATTTCTCAATTTTCCCTTCCTTAATTTCCCTCCGCCTAAGCTGTGTTGTGTACATTATAGGGTTGTTCCCTGAGCTTAGGCAATACCTACCTACATTGTCCTTTAAAGATGTTATTTCTAAGAAATATTATGAAACAAAAAATAGATTAATGAATATAAAGTTTAGGAATAAAAAGAGCTGAAGAGAATAGAAAAATTTTGTATTCAGAAATAAAATTCCAAATGTATATGAATATTTAATAAGGCAAAGCGTTTACACAAAAATATTCTATTAGTACCGCATCATATTAAAGTAGCAATGAAAGCATTGCGAATTTAGCAAATATCTTCCTTTTTTTATTAATCATTCAAAACTGAAAAAATAATTAGAAAACATTTCTTTTTAAAAAAAACATTATGCATCTCAACAATAGATAAAAACAATCATATTTTGATTTAATTTTTCTTTCTGCTGGTTTTTTTCTTGTTTGAAGAATAGGGTAGGGAATTGTTTCTTCTTTTTTTGGAGAACAACATATTTTTTTTCATATAAAATGTTTTTTTTTGTATGTGCCACGTTTGCTAAAACCAATCGCCATAACAGCTTTTGTTCAGTATGTTTGTTTACTAGATCATAAAGGCAGAAATTGGATTGTATCGCATAATTTTAGACAATAAAATCCATAAAATAGATGTAATCGAACATAAAACTACACCACCCCATCCTAGATCAAGACTCCATGATGTTGTAAATACTCTTGCTCCCAGTAAATTTTGAGCTGCTTTGGCTGCTCCTGGTAGAGCTGTTACACCATCCACAGTTCCATCAAAATCGCTGTCTAATAGTGGCCGTCCTTGTTGTCGTTTAAAATGAATTATCATAAGAGTAAATAGTGCAAACAAGGCTGAAATAAAAATGTGACTAATGTAAAAATATTATTTTCGGAAATTTGAAGTTACCAGCTAATAGGTACATCACTCCTGTTATTAAGATTGCGCTTATCTGACGTTGACAAACGCCGAAGGCTCCAACTAAGGCAGCGCTACCAAGAATTATCAAGCACACCAATGAGCAAGAAATTGACAGATTTTGCATTCCTGGGTAATTTATTAATTATTCGTTAATTACATGTTTATTAAGATGAGTCAAAGTGCTAAAGCAATTATGGAAATAAGTAAAAAAGAGATTTGAGGGAAGCGGTAAACCGGAAGCAAATTATCATGCCTTAATTTAATGGAACTATGAATTGGTGAGGCGAAGTCAAGCACGAAATGCAACATAAACCATATGTGCTTTAAATGGTGACATACAATATATATCTTTATGGTACTGCAGACACAATAACTGCACAGATGTTATATAATGTATGTTTTTGGATTTGGACACATTTGAATGGCGTTTATCTGTGATGGAAAATTAAAGTGGTCGAAGCGAATGTCCGAAGAATTTCTTGAAATTAACAAAGTCAAAATTACTAGAGTTTACAGCTTCATCAATGTTAAAAGCATACAATACTCCGCTTGGCGTTATAGGGATAACACACACAAATTGCAAATGAACGAAACTGATAAGGGTTATATCAGTTATTCCATGAAAATAAAGAAAAGTATACAGTTTTCTAAAATACATTAAACTGGCAAAATGTGCCGTGAAAAATGATAGAAAATATTTACAAAATGCCAGAAGCCTATAAGTGTGCTAGAAAGTGGTACAACGTATTGTGAAAATAATCCTTAGTACTGTATAAGTTTTCTACTTTGTGTTTTTGGTTCGTTCTACTCGCAGCACAAGTCAATGCAAAGGATTATGTAGAGCTGAAGAAAAGATTTGTTGACTCTGTTTCACACATAGTTGTACCTACTTAAATGTGGTTGCAATGATGTCTGGGACTCACTATGTTGCCAGTCGTTGCGTGTCTCTTCCCCTCTTGCATTCTCTATATTTCCAGCTAAATAGTTAACACAAAGGGGTTTCAATTTTGGGAAACTTTTCCGATTTTTAAGCAAATACATTTCCTCCATTGTTAAATCAATGCATAAAGTCCATATACCTCCGTGCATTGGTACAAGGAAAACGCTATCACGCCTTTCTTTCTTTCTTCTAATTTCTCCTACACCTTTAAATTTTACACTTTCTTTGATTTTTACACTTTCTTTGTCCTCTGAAAAGAATTGTATCTTTAAAGGTGATTAAAAAAGAATTTACATTCTTACCTTTGGGTAGGAGGATGGCCACTTTTGCATTTAATGTCCATTCGAGGATTTGACCTGTTGAATTGGTAATTTGATCAAGGCTATCGCGGTCCCAGGTGACGTGCTCCCAATGATCTGTCATAATAGCCGCACAGAGCATGGCTGTTGCACTAGTTGTCATTAAAAGTGTTACAAAAAGGAAAATCACAGGTGGCGGAGCAGAGCAAATTCCTGTGCTACCGGTACCATTCGCATTGGGAGTAGGGGTCTGTGTCTGCGTTTGCATTTTGCCACTATTAAAAATACTATTGCTTCTAGATGTTTCATATATGCTCGCGTCTCGAAGCTTATCATTTGATAAATCTTCGGTACTTGAATAATTGTTATTATTGTTATTGTTCAACACGTAAAGTGTTTCATAATCATATTGATGGGGATTTCTGTAGATTACTGGCCAACTTCTAGTTGTACTAGGATTATTGCTGTAGTTAGGTGATGTTGCTGATGTATCCTTTGATGGCGCCACTGTTGATGTTTTTTTACATCCTGATATAGATGCATCTAATGTTGTTTGTTCAGCTATTGATGAAAAATTGTTTTTTTCATTCCTATATGGTGGTGATGCTACATTTACATTTTCTGGAACGCAACGGGTTGCCACTTTATAGCGACACCCTGATTTTGTTTTTATGAGTCATAAATCTGTTTCGCGTTTCTTCATTTTTTTTGTTTGCTTTTTATGTGTATTTTGATTGGTAATTCTCACTTTTATTTGATGAAATATTATCCAAGTCTTGTGTTGTTATATTGCAACGAACATATATTTGCAAGTATGTTGTTATTTTCTAGCTTCTCAAAAATCGTTTGTTATGTCGGACCGTTTTTTTTGCTACAATTTAGAAAAAAATAGCAACTTTGTATGAAAAATTGAAGAAAAATATTCAAAAAGCAAAAAATAGTTTTACAAAAATCAAAATTGAAATAACATTTTTGAAGATAAGATAAGTGATTGTTGTAATAAGTTTGTTTAAGGCAAGATGTGGAGAAAGGAGGAGAGTTGTGTGTGCTTAACTTTTGGATTCAAGTAGTATTGAAATAATGAAAATTAACTAGAAGCCGAGAAAATAAAAAAATAAAAAAAAGATGAAAAGAATATAAGGTTATATTATAAAAAAATTAAATGAAATAAGAAAAGTCAACATAATGCTAAGGTACTGTATTCTTCACTAATTCTTTAAATCTAACTTGCGACAAATCATAAATACAAGTAAGCCCTTCGATACGATCTGGATCGTCTAGAATTCGTGGAACAGGGTGATAGATTAATTATGAAAAGACGAGATGTTTCCCACAGTTCTTCTTTAAAACGCTATAGCTTAAAAACAAAAATCGGTTCAGAACTTTTGAGTTTTTTTTCAATTCAATTTTCAATGCGATATTTAGAGAGATTAAAGATATGCAGATGAGTATTTTTATGAATTCCTGGACTGTAGTAAGGCGGAAAAGTACAGGTTGTTCAGCTTTAACAGATTAAAGTGAAAAAAAAAATTATTTGGAAAAGAGGCACAAATAAATCGAATGAAAAACCTTTCAGTATATTTATTTGTCTTCTGAATATTTATGAGCATTTTGCAACCAAACTTCATTTTCCCTAAGGGGTAGAAATAACACATAAACCTACAAGGGAATGTTGGATAACAAAATATTAAAAATCCTTTGTGGGCTTTGAGATAAGATTCAGAAGGGATACATAAAATTGTTTTTACATAAGACCTTATTAAAATTTCTTGCATGTCGGATCAAGCCAAAGATGTTTATGTAAAAATACACCAGCACGGATAGCTTTGAAATGTATACCTTTTGGATGACACTGGTTCGTTCTTTGAACATTTAAATTTAATATTTAATGGATAGCATATCGAATAATAAGAAAACATACAAATCAATTTATAAACGGATGGTGTTGAATATTTTTTGGTTGCTAACCCCAAAAAATAATTTTATAGCAACCTTACTTAATCTGGTTCCTTAAAACTAGTCCCACTTCAAGTTAAATTTGCCGCTTACATGCTTACATACTTGATAATATTGAGAAATAAAGGCATCCCATAGTAAATTAATTCACTGTAAATTAAGCTATATTTACTTTGTTAAAATAATAAAAGCATTCTTGTCTCCTCAGTGAGAATTTAAGCCGTAAATGAAAACATTTAAAAGCAATTACTATACGTCTCTTATGAAGCTTTCCACCTGATGCTATGTGAGTTACCCTTAAAGGCTTTCTGCCGCAGTGAGGCTTTTAATATTACACCATCTGCCACTCTTGGCTACGCAGTGAATTAATCAGAACGGCTCTAATATGTAGAGCTCCCTTTACCATTTGGGATTATGTGGAAATATTGGCTTTTTAAATACCTTCCTGTGGAGATAAATACTTTGACGTGATGTGATAAAAGTATTCTTGGAGCTAAAATTAAAGATACCCAACATCACCTACAGTGAAACTTTAAATTTTCAAACTTAATATTTAATGTACAGAGGAGAAGGGAAAGCATGCGACATGAATGCGAAAATTTTTTTTTACATGACTGATTGTTCTCTTCATTATGCTTTTCACGTTGGAGCTTTGTTCGGCTTTAATACAAATTGGCGTTGAATAATTTGTAAATCAGAAATTGTAGTTATTCATCTCGAAAATGTAACCTATTCATGTGGCAAGGATATGTATTCAAAGCACCATCGAGAGGGAATTTTACTTGTTTTACATAAATCAAATTGATATTGATGTTTGCCCCTGATGATAGCTATCATAATTTTGTATTGGGCCTTTGAGAGCTTTTATTCGTAAGTCATCGACTTGTTGGCATTTCTGCTTAATTGCTCATTTGTTTCGTGTTAATTTGTTTGGGTTGTACGTGCTTTTTGGCTACTGCGGTAAAAGTTGTTCTTTCAGGCTCTGAGAGTAAGTACTTGGTGTTGATGGTTTATTTAGATGTAGCTAATGTCGCACATAGTCAATTCAATTCAATTCAATTTATTATGCATAAGCAGTACTACAAGACAGAAGTTTTAATATTAGTAGGTACATTAAACAAAATATAATATACTTAACTAAGGCGAAAGGCACCAGTGAAAAAAAAACAATATTTGGAAAATAACAACAACAAAGGAAAAGAAATAGGCAAAAAATAGAAAAAAAGTAAATATCATAAAACAAAAAGGAAAGAAAACATGAACAGTCCAGTGAGTGTTCAGTAACCAGCCATAACACCACATCAACGAGGCAAACCCAGAAAGCCTCCAAGCAAGCCATGAGCGGTCTGTTAGTGTGCGTATCGCTCGGCTAGAGTTTGTGGCTGGTACTACCTTAGGTATCAAAGCCTAATATTCATGGACTTGTCAGTGTGTGTACGTCCCTGTTTGCCTCTAAGTAGAGGCTGCGGTCGAATATCCCTTTATTATTTGAAACTATCTTTCGAATTTCCAGCCAGTTTTGTTTCCAGAGTAAATATAAGTTGTAATATATTGTATAGTATAATATGCACCCTGTATACCTGGAAGATCGGCTGTGAGTTAAATAATGGTAAAGTAAGAAGAGTTAGAAAAGTATCGATATGCTATCATGCAAAAGTAGCGCCTTGCTGCCATATAAAAGTGTCGCCTTGTGAAATATTCTATTTACTTCTCCATGTTTGGGTACTATATAACAATTACACTACTAGTAATTGTCCAAATAATTGAAAATATTTGGATAAAAGTTTGATTACACCGCGGAAAAAGAATTTTCAGTAGTTTATGAAGGAGATCTCTTGCTTTATTCAGACACAATCTTTTAAATAAATTTTATGTTTCGTTTTGTTGAAAGAAGATTCCAAAAATTTCCACCTTTCTATACCGGAATAACTAATAATTCAGGATGTTGAGTAAACGTCTTCATAAATTCAATTTATTCATATATTCAATTTATTCATAAATTCTTAATAAAAAAATCCATTTATTTTCTTTTAACAAGAAAACAATAATTCCCCTTATGATAACAAACACCTACGTAACGTGTAAGTCACAAAATCCGTACCTTATTTCTGGGCTCCGGCATATATAAGTTGTTTTTATATATCTGTTATATGAATTACAACAAATTTATTTTACCGGTCCTGTAGCAGAAAATTTTAATAAAATGCTTATGATACAAAAGGAAAGCCATAACCCCTGACATTTCAATGAAGTGATTACCGCCATAATCAGATACGGCCTTTATCCCAGCACGTAATTTAATTCATAAAATTTGGAGAAAATATATACATTTATAGACTAGATACCTTTTCGGCTTTCCTTTTATAAAGTTCTATATAAAAGGAGTATCCCCTTTTCTATTCAAGTTAAATTTGCGTTGAAAACCGGATTGATATGGGTATGAATTGGGTCGGGTCACATATGGCTGGATTCGATATAATTTTGACCTTATCATCATGTTTAAAAGGAATATTATGATGTATATTTCACGAAAGGATTTGCTTCATCCTGCTAAAGGGTAAATTTCATTTTAAATATGTATGGATTATGAGAAATGTGACAATTTATTTATTATAGAAATTCGGAAATGATTTATTCTTTATAGACAAGTGAAATTGCTTTAGTTTGGATTTGGATTTGCATAGCTTATAAAAGGTAAAATGACATGCATTTTCTGAATTTTTCCATTTAGTATTAATTTAACAAAGAAGTCACTGAATACACCAGAACTATATTTTTTATTTGTAGAAAATTTCAAAAACAGAAAAAAATAATTTCTCTTAAAGAATAATATTCAAATTGTGTAGCCCAACGTCATCGACTATCGGTTCACCTATTCTATTTTTGTTTTGCTACTTTCTCATGCATTAATCTGTGAAGAAAGGTATGTCTACGAGTCACTTAAAATGTTTAATAATGAATTACTGTAGAATTTGAGAAGCTTTTCTTTCAAGTTCACCATAAATGCTGAAAATATCTGGATATTTTTTGATGCTCATTTTTTGGGAATGTACCTCTATTATTTGGGTAGAAAAGTTACTGCCAAAATGTCTACCCATCATATCCTTGTTTTGTTTTGTTTCATGTTATGTGCCCTATAGCAAACCTCATTCGTTTATTTTGATTTTATTTCATAAGAGTTGGTATTTGCGTCCTTTTATTTTTTATTACAGGGTGGGTAAAAAGGTTTCGTTCAACTTTCTGTTAAAAAGAGATCAAATTTTAATTTTTCGCGATGAAATTTCAACAAAAGGTTTCGCTTATGCCCTAGACCAGGAATCGACAAATTTTTGAAATGGAAGAGTCAAATTTGTCCCTCACAATTACTTAGTATTACTTGCAAATATTTAATATAACTATGCATATAATTGCACTTGGACATCTCTGTTATCATTAATTCCATATACAGTGTATTAGTAGAATTAATTTTACTTTGAAAATGTACTTTCATTCCTTAACAGACAAACTAGATAAATAGTGGAAACAAATTTTAATAAATTTTATATCGTATCATTGACTTTTTTTGGATTTCTAATTGATATTTTTTAATGATGTAGGGAACCGAAATTAGTTAGCATCTCAAAATCGCATAAAATGCACATATCTCCTTTTGCCTTGACACTCCAGAACAGTGTTAAAATTGTTACGCATACATTACAAGTACGGAACTATGTTAGCAATATTATTGAAGATTTAGGAAAAAAAACATAAAAGACTAGTTGATTTAATTTTTTCTAGGATTTCTACAGCTTTGACTAATGTTCTTGTGTCTTGCAAGGCTTCATTATAAAAATTAAATTTTTAATGAGTTAAAGCAAGCTCTGCTTAAAATATGGCTCCTACTAACTGTGCACTTATAATTAAGGATGAAAAAGAATCGCGTAATTTAAATTCAAACTCATTAGAAATGCAAAAAAGAAACATAATTATCATCTACTAAATAGTTTGCGGTCTCTTCAGGGACTACACTTTCATGAATATTTTTGTTGTTGCTTTTTATACTAAATTATTCCGCGCTACGCATGTAAACAGTATTCCACAAAATTAATTCTCTCCGTAAACAAACGCATTTAACAATCTCACTGTGCGTGCAAAAATTGTGAAAAATTCTTAATGAGGGAAAAACTCAAAGGTAGTGTACAGAGGCTAAATGTATATAAATTATGCGGTAGCAGAATATTCGAAAGTCAAGAAATTTTAATTTTAATTAAATGTGGGATCGTTCATTCTATTTTTAATTGCTTTATTTCCATTTTCTTGTGCAAATTTTCACTGTTTACGGTAATAACTTAAAAATGAAGCAGCTATATATTTTCTGAGGACGAATATTTACTGACACTTTTTATTTTTAATGGGGTTTCCAGGATAATGGATAAATTTATGAAAACTTTTCACTTGATATCCCGGAGGGATGCTATACAAGAATATCCCTTCATAATATTGTGGCTGTACTCAGCTCAGATTGAATATGAGGGAATTTTTATTTTTCCAGAAATTGGAGTTGTGTAAACAAATTACTTTGTGATTACATTTTCACATTTGTACAGCTGTTTTATTCTTTTCAATTCAATACTTCATGAAAAAAAAGATTCCATTATGAAAATGACCTCCATTTGTATAATTCTCATGAAGAAGAAATTCTACAAAACAAATATGAAACATTTTTGGCATATTACATATTCTTAACAAGATTTGTTTGCATAACCATCATATAAAATTTCCGGTTATGTCAGTATGAAATGCAGTTTTGTTTAAATTCTTATTTTTAGAGACAATAAAATCCTTGAAGGGCATTTCGATTGAGATCTGATCTCTTAGTTATTGGTTTTTGAGGTTGTCGGCGACACGTCCAGAGAATACCCTTTGAGTTTTCCATGCATTCTTTCAATGTTGTGAGAGTTGATACTACATCTATAGTTTAGCCATCAGGAAGGAAGCGAAAGGATAAATAAGGAATCCATTTTTCGTCACGAGTGAGATAACGCGACGTAAAAATGGTTTCCTATTTTTATGAAACAGCAATAACATTGCAACTTCAAAATGTCATGAGCATTGGCCTTTACAAAGGTTTTCAAGGAGTCGCCGTCGAGTATCGTTCAGCTCTTCCAAAAGGTTCATCATCCAAGTTGAAATCTCCTTCACCAAATCCTCCCAATGAATGCCGAGCAATGCGTTCACTTATTGTATCCTCCCCAAAAGCATTGTTAATTTTTCTGGATGCTGCTGTAGGTGATTCCCCAAATTCGAACCGGAACAGCACAATAGCGCGTATATTAGGATTTCGTAGTATTTTTTTTTTGGATCTATGGAAAGTCGGAAATAATAATATAAACAAGATGAATTTACCTGTTATTTTAGTAAAATATTCAATCGTACCAAAAAAATTAGTGTTTTAATCATGTGCTAGAAAAAGAAGAAAGCAGGTTTGAGAGCAAAGCTTTGTGAGACTCGGAAATTAATTTTAAAGGTTTCATAATACCATCAAATATTACGAAAATTGAGGAGAAAACTTTCAATCAATTTTAAAATTATGTATTTTAGATTAATTATCATTAAATTATTCTTTTTAGCAATTTCAAACTCATCACAATTACGATAAGGGATACTCATCAAGTTTACAAACTCAGTGGGCAATATGAAAACTGTACTAGTTGTGAATAAAATGGTTGTTATCAAATTATGCCATTAGTTATCAATTAATAAATGATTAGTAGTCTTTGGAAGTAATTGCAATTGCCCACAGCAACAAAGAATGTTAATCTCTTCTCTTTTGAGAACTGGACCTGGGCTAGCCTCTATGCTAATGGAAAAGTTTCTGTTGAGTAAGAACACGTTCAATTGTCCCTTAGTTCAGTTTACATAGAAAGAAGGGTACTGGATTCAGAGTTGTTTGAAATAAGCTAATAATTTCTAATGAAATTTAAGTTAAAAAGGTTTGGCCTGATTCACACATGTGGCTATATGTGCAAGCTCTGTCTTTTGTCTTTTAAAAAATATTTTCTAAATTCTTAATTGGCGTTCTATTGTTCTACAGTAACGGGAAACAAATCAAGGGCACATTAAATAAAATTTAGTGATAGTGGACCTCTTTCTATTGGTCAAACATAACATAATTTTGTAATAATATTTAAAAAAACAAAATGTTTGATAACGACCAAACATAACTACGGTGTTGTTAGCAATTTAAGGATATTAAATCTAGGATACAAAGAATAAACTTGCTAGAAGGCTTTGGAATTAAACAATAATTAACATTAAAAACACATTAACTACTTTTTCAGAATTCACTATTCAAATTACTCCAATATTACTATAAGTATTATTTATTATTATAGTTTATTAGTTTAATAAAAAAAAAGAATTGAAATGTGCAAAACACAATCCAAATGTACTAAAATCTTTGCTATTATCTATTTAAAAAATTGTATATGAGAAAATATTGATTCTACGGTAGAATTGTGCTGTGAGCCATCAAAAGGGATCATTAAAAAAATTTGTCCTTTTATCAACGTAAAATTCCACATTACACTGTATCGTCTATCTAGTAGGGTATAATCGATTAGTAATTTCAGGAAAAATTTATCTATCTACCTGAGCAAGCTATTAAATACCAATCTGTTTTTCAAACAATTTTTATGTCAAAAGTATGAAAATAAGTTGTCTTCTTCACTTAATTATGTTTTTGAGATTGTGAAACATTTTTGATGGCAAAGTGCAACAAAGATATATGCGCTTTAAAGCTTGTTATAATCGATCATACTAATCCAATATCTTCCCCTCTTCAATAAAGTGCAACAATAATATCTTGTCTTTGTTATCTATTTATATAACAGACTGCAGTAAGTTGTTTTGGGTCTTTTTTGGACGTTGAATTGTATTTGTGCTTTAATGCAACATCCTTCAACTCCTAAGGGTTTTCCTTAGATTCAAATCCATTCAAATTCCCACAGATAGAACTCCAAAACCCATAAAACTTCCACTGCTGTTTTACGTAATCATAGTGGAGACTATCGCACTATATCACTACTCTTTTGCTTCTGCATGTTATCTAATAATTTGCCATGCACTATAGGTACTATATTGAATTTTGTAATTTATGTACTTTACATCTGGTGTAGTGCTGTGGGTGAAATCTGAATCCACTTGTAACAGATACTTGAAATTTTCCTACCTGTAGGGTGTCGGGAGCATGAGACGTCCTTAAAGTTACAAATCGCTTTTTAATGATTATTTGAGGTTTTTTTTCGTGTTTCCCTTTTTTTGTGTGGTCTTCAATTGGAATTATTTTCTTTGGATATACTGTTACCTCACAATGAATTGCTTTCACCTTCAAGAGCGTAGACAAGTTATTTCAAGACAACTCCCTTTCAGTATCCTTTTGAATTAATTATTAACTCAAACATTAAGAAATTGATTGTATTGAACACATTAAAGTAGAACAGAAATTTTAACTAATTTCATGAATATAAATTTCACCAACATTAATATTACGAAACACTTAACAGGAAGAGATGATAACGTTATTATTAATTGCTATCACTAACGAATTTAACGTTTGAACAAAAATGTTTACCCTGGTTTTCGATTTATTGTTTTATCAACTTGTTTTGCGTGTTTGGAATCAATTTGAAATGCAATTGGGTTGTGCTTTTCAAGTTAGGACGAATGGCGACAGAGAAAACCGGCAACGGGGTACGTCTTGATAGTAAATTCGCTCAGGACGGACTGACTCATTCGTCTCCTTTTCCAGAATTTGTTACTTTGTTGAATCCTTATTAAGCTTTTATGTGAAATTGTGCTTTTCAGGATGGAGTTGCCATGTTCTATTTTGCTTTCATTTGTGTGGATTTAAAATTATTTCTTTGGTCTTTTTGCGCAGTAAGTCAAGATAATATTTTTTTTCGTAATGCTTTAAAAGTATTCTGGTGTCACTAACAATTTTTAAATTTATATCAAATCTATAACAATTTAGGCTACACTACGCATGAGAAAATCATGCCAGTGTGAATAATAGCTCTCATTTTCTAAAAAAATTGTATTAGCTTTTAAGTTAATTGAAATTTTTAGTAGGCTTTTCTATTAGAACGTAAATCTCACGAAATATTCACTACGATATTTCAGCTTTTTGTCCTTTTATACATCAGAAATAAAATACATTTGTCTGGTACAATACCTTCTGCCTTACCCTGTCATTAACATTTTCTGTTACCTTACACCTTGCATTACCATGTCATTGATGCTAGCGACTTCTGTTATTCTTGGATGAAATTATTCATTACCGTGTTTATCAATGGCTCGACTTCTTACTGAGGTTTTCAGTCGTTAAATTGTAATGGCACATGATTTGTCTTTGCCTACTACAAAACTTATAACAAATACAAACCATTTGTGTTCAAATTATTTCCACAAATATTCCAATCTGGCAATTCCTCCTATTATTTTGTATTCTCTTACACTTTAGAGGATTTTGTTAACTTCAAAAATTTGTATTGACTATGCGCATTACCTCAACCAACTGCCAAAAATTACAGTCTCAAGGCTTCATAATAACTCTTATCCTTCCCCTCCTGAATCGATACAAATCGTAAAGTCAATTACTTTGAGTTTATATTTAATGCAGAGGCTGATCTAATTTACTTGTGTTGTTCTTCATGAAACGTTAATTATTTAGTGTTGGATTGGATATCAATAAAAAGGCCGGTGACTTTTAAGTGAAATCCACCTGTTGCATTTCACTTTTAATTTAAGGCGCAATGGCCACTTCTGCGCCAGGATTACTCAGCCTCCTTCTTTGTCAACGAAACCTATCTCCAATCTAATGTGTTTATTGTTCAATTTTCTTTTGTTTTCTGCAGACACGACGTAAGCTTTCGTATTATTTTTAAAAGCGAGAAAGAGTTTACCTTACTTTAGTTGCTACAAGGTTAAGAAATTCGGTTGATGTGAGTATGATGATCCCATTTCTCCACGTGTGTTGTTTTAGTAGACTTTATTTATTAATCTTGAAGAAGTGTTCTTGAGAATATTTTGTGTAGGCAAGAAATGGATGTGTGTTAGAAGTGATTACTGCCAAATGTGGGCTCAACTGGAGTTGATTAATCTCTTGTTTGAGAGTTTTGTGATAGAATTTCAGTAGAAAGATGTTGGTTAATTGCCTTCATTAACAACGTGCTCTCTTAGAAATTATTGGTGTCCAATGTCCAAATTGTTTAGTTTGTAATTATGCGTTAAGGCCTTATTTTTTTAGAATTACATTTTAATGTTGCTACTTCAATTATTTTTTTCGCAAGCTAGTTTGTGGGTTGCGTGGTTCGTTTTAATATTTATAAATATCATGATGGAGGTGTAATATAATTTGATTTTGGCGTTGTTTTTCTCTCAAACTTTTAATGTTATGGAAATAAAACTTTTAGGAATTGTTTGGTTTGGTCAGCAGCTCTATTATGAATGCAATAACATGAACGGATGAAGCTGACTGAATATTACTTCAACTTATTTTAGGACGGTTTTGGATCGAATTGTTATTTTTGTCCAGTTACCACAATAACTCATGTTTCGTGATGTTGTCTCATTAATGTCTCTCAAAGAGAAAGGCATCTGGAAAGGACCTTATTTTCAAAATGCTTAACTAATCAGAATTAATTTGTTACATATGTGTATCAATGAGAATTGTGATATTAGTGGAAACAAGAGTTCTTTTAAAATATTTACTAACGAACCTTCTTTCTTTCTTTCTTACTAAATAATAATAGTATATGACATTATTATTTTGTTTGCAGGGAATTGATAAAAAATGGCTGAAAAAGCAGATGAATTGAAAACTCGCGATGAAAAAATTGCACAAGCCAAGGAACTTTATAGTCGTGGTAGTCGAAATTACCTTGTAAAATCATACTGTGAAGCTGCCGATGATTTAAGTCAAGTGTGTAGTTTATATGAAGAGTTGCATGGACCATTATCAGATGAATTAGGCATGCCTTATCTTCTGTGAGTGAAAAAATTTGATTTAAAAAAGTTAGCTAACCTATATGAGCTCTTCTTTTCTTTAGGTACGCAAAATCCCTTTTGGCATTAGAAGAAACTAAAATCATAGATGTGCCCGATGAAGAAGATGAAGATGATGAAGACGATGAAGAGGCAGCAGCAACTGGAGAAAATGACACCAAAAAAAGTGTTGATAGTGGTCTCCCAACCATACCTGAAAATGATGGCGAAGAAGATACTAAACAGAAAGAAGGCGATGCAGAAAAAGAAGTTGAAAGCAAAGAAGCGGAAGCAGAAGCAGAAAAATCTGAACCGAATAAAGATACAAAAATTGCCAGTAATGATTCCAACGAAGATAATGCTGATAAAGAAAATCAAGAACCAGTACAATCAACAACAGCAGATGCCAAACCCGGAACATCAAATGGGAAGGTAGCAGAAGATGATACAACTGAAGAAGCTGATGAGGGAAATGAAGTTGTAGGATTCCTTAAATTTTCCTTTACTATTAAATTATGATGACAAACATTTTTTTAAAGGCAACAAACTTGCAAGTAGCTTGGGAAATATTGGAACTAGCTGCTTGCATTTTCGAAAAACAAGGTGAACCTGCACTGCCAAACTTAGCCGAAGTTAAAACTGAACTGGGGAATATTCAATTTGAAAACAATGTGTTGCTTGCAGCTAGAGAAGACTACAGTAAGATTTTACTTTTTTTATTTCATATATTTGAGTAACTAATCATATTTATTTCCTAACATAGTTCAGTTTTCATATAATCAAACTAAAATGATAAATTTTGTAGCCAAGATAATTGGGAATTTGTGATTACTATGCAACAAATTTGTGTTTTTCGGCTATTAAAGTGAAAACTTCTTTTTTTCAAAAAACAGACGCTGCTCTACAAATCTATCAACAATTACCATCAAACTATCGCCGTGCAATGGCTGAAATCCATTATAAAATCGGATTAACGTACTTAATGCAAGAGCAACAGTCTTCAAAAGAAAGTGTTCAGTCTTTGAAGCAAGCATGTGAACTTCTCGACGAAGAAATTAAAGAATGTAAAGCTAAGTCTGATCTAACAGATCAAGAAAAATCGAATATTGAAGATATGGAAGAGACACGTCAGGAAATATGGGTAAAAATTATAGAAATTGAAGATTCCCACCAACAGGTAATTAATAATGTTATAAAATTCAGAATTATTTAGTGCAAATTCTATTTTATATAATTAATAGTGCCTTGCTGAAGTCAGGGCTGCTCTTGATAGTTACATCACTCCGTCTAAGGATCCTGAAATGGCTGGTCCATCTTCCTCTTCTTCTGGTAATAAACCTGCAAATGATATATCACACTTAATAAAACGTAAAAAGCCTGACACTAGTAACGATGCAGAGGCATCACCAGCTAAACGTCCAGCTTTGTAAAATTCATTTGGTTTCGTTTTTGTATGTTCTTTTTGTCAGGAAGGTGTATTTATTTCTTAAAATCATTTTAAAGACTCTTGAATGTAAAGTTAAGTTCAAAGATACAAACAAAATTTTTCTCTTGTAAAAGTTTGATATAGGTTTGTTTTTTAATTATATTCGTTACGTGTCACCTTAAAATTCCTAAAAAATCCCAGACTCCTTTGCAATTAGTTTAAAATGAGCTACCCCACTGATTGCAACCTGTCACACACTTATTCCTTAGCTCACTTTATCCAGAAGTAAAGAAGTTGATTACATCAAAAGCATTTTCTACACTGTGTCTGGTTCTCTTTGTTTTTTGGCCTAGGCTATATTATATAGGGTGTCCCTGAATTAAATATTTCAACATTCACCAGCCGATTCATTTACCTTTCAAACGGTACCTCATATGTCTCAACCCTCCCACAACTCTTAAGAGCTAGACAGATTTCAATCTCAGAATTGTAAAATTCGACATTTTGTCCTTCGTCCTCAAAAATTTGTGTAATAAGGATATTTATTTTTGTTGGGGAAAAAGAGATCTTTCAAAAAAAAAAAGAAACCGATTCAAAAATTATTTTCATTAGTGTAAGACTACACACTGCCAGTAATTCTCGGGAGCATGAGAATGGCGGCTCTTGAAATCATGCAATCACAAAACAATGTAGGATTGTTTTCAGTTTTTATTGACTTGGTTATTTGATTTGTCTTTTCGATTTGGATTTGGGGTTTAGGTAGTTGAATTATGTATTTTAGTTCGGTTCATAATGTCAGGAATGTATACAAATGAATAATATGTTAATTTGTTTGTTATTTATGGAGAAGCATTTAGAAAGACGGCGAAGGCGTAAAGGATTTAAACAGAAAGATATCCTGCGAGACGCACTCCATATTCGGAACTCTCGTGAACGTTCTTTGGCTCCTTGCGCTTAGAAAAGAATAGAAAGAGGGTGACGTTCGAGTTGAAGATCACATTCTGCAGCTTATTGCTGATAATCTACAGAATTGCTGTTATAATTATCCAACATGGTGTTGCCATATGAAGTCATTAGCAATAACAAGAAAAAAAATCGATTTTTTTGCTTCTAAAACGAGTAGAGTCAATGATAACAGCTCAATAGCTCAATTCGCATGAGAATTAAAGAACAAGGCTGCATAATCAAAATGTTTGCAAAACCGTAAATGTGGCCCGTCTTAGGAAGTTGGCATAAAAAACGTAAATTTATATGGCCCGTCCATTAAATGTTAAGAACGGTTTCTTCAATCGGCGAATGGAATTCACCAATCGATCGAACATGAAAAATTATCCGTTAATAACAAATATGGTCAAATTGAATTAATGTGAAATTCTCTCCAAATGACATTTGGAAAATGTCTACATAAATAGAAAATTCCTTTCTAGGTGAATAAAGAAAGTGTTTCGATCATCGCAAGTCAATTTGATCATGAACAGTGCGCCGATCGACTTGCCTGGTAGTCGAATAATTTCACAACGAAATTATTATAAATTACATAAGGGAGAATATATATATATATAAAAAGATGGAAGCACTTAGTGGACATAAACATTTTAAATTGAATAAATTTTTTCTTTAAATGAAAATAAATCAAATGAGATAATCTCAATTTTTTAAAAATGTCGCCGATCAAATTGAAAATAAAAAGAGTGCATCTATCTGTCCATACGATAATTCAAGAACCCTGTGAAATTTACTTCATTAAATTTGTAAAATTAATTTCACAAACTCTTTTCAACGTTGCCTTATTAAATCTGCAGTATTTTCATATAAAATTGTTTTGGTTGTATTCTAAAACGAAAACTTTCCTGTTTCACAAAATTGTTCACTACGAAAGTTACTAAAAATATATTCCAAAAATTATTTAAACATACAATTTATCTGGCGGATAATTATTAAGAATTTAATGAGCAGATTCATCACTAAATATTTGAATTTGATGCGCAAAACTTGCCTACAATATTATTCTTTCCTAATGAAATTCATGTAAAAACTCGTATGTTTTGTAAAAATATCTATGTAGTCCGTAAAACTCAAAAGTTGTACGGTTTCAATTTAGAAGATACCACATATCACACTATAGATGACCCCAGAATTTTATAAATCCATGTACAATGACGCCAACCTGAAGTCTTTCAGGCCTTAATAGAATTAAATAGAATATAATGGACAAAGTGGCTCGCTGACGGGAAGTAATCACAAAGCGGACCCCGGTAATATTAACGTGCTCTTGGAAGCTCTTCTACATACTGAAGAAAGCACTCAAAAGTTCTCAGGAAACATATTCAGCACAAAACTTGAATTGTACTCTTATCATGACCAATAGAAAGCTCTAGTTCCCTACAATTAAGCCTGCCGGACCGGAGTGCTTGCTTATGCATATGTACAAAAGATGTACGACTGCTTCCAGAACACGATCAGCTGGCTTTTTATTACAAGATTCTGAGGTGATCAAGATCAGTTGAATTTGAATTTCGAACAGAAGAACACGTACGGAGAGTGTAAATAAGAAAACCAAAGTATTCTACTGAAAAAAGACTTTTAAGAATTGAGTGACTCATAAAACGAACCAAGAAAGGAACTTTTATTCGTGATAAGATTGCGAAATTCCATATTTCCCGAATTTTTTCTTAGAAAATGAGAATCGCAGTGAAATTTCTAATCGGTTTTGTGACCTTGTGTACAGAATTGATCTCAGCAGCAAGAATCTTAGCCATATTTCCACTGCCTTTCCGAGACCACCAAGTGGTCTTCCGTCCACTAATTGAAGAACTAGCAAAACGTGATCATAAATTGACTGTGCTGACCACAGATCCAATCAGTTTTGATATTCAAAACGTGGATCCAATTGATTTGAGTTTTGCCCACAATTTAAATATTCTCAATGAATTAACTGAAAGTGATAATAGTGGTTTAGATATGCTTAGAACTGTATTTCGTGTAATGCGTACAGTTGCTGAGGCTGAATTAAAATCTGGTCAGGTACAAATTTTGTTGAGGAATGATACGGAGAGTTTTGATGCAGTTTTAGTGGATTGGTCTGGTCCATCGTTAATGAATGGATTTGCCTATTATTATTGTGCACCATTGATTGGAATTACACCGGGAGGAGCATATATTACTTCACACGAAGCTGTGGGTAATCCAAATCATCCGACAGTTTTTCCGAATAATCTACTGCCTTTCAGTGAAAATTTAAGTTTACTGCAAAGGATTATGAGCGCGTTTTTCTCTTTTTGGCATAGGTAAGTGGAAAATATATATATTTTTTTAATTTTTTGACTAATCTATATTTTGCTTTATGCTCATTGATAACATTGATAACCCTGGCGCCAGGTCTAGGGAATACTCTGGGCGCGGTAGAAACTTTTATTCGAAATACATCAGTGTCTCTCTCACAGAATCACAGCTAAAGCAATATAAGACCCAACGTTATCATTTAAACGCTGGAATTGTTGTTGATAACGTTCAGTGGTGATTGTTCCGTTCGGTTTCGAGAGCTCACTATAGACTACAGCCCCCATACCCCTCCATGTCCGAACAGACTGAGGCACACGTTTATAGATTTTCTCCCCCGTTGGCATGGGTTCAAATCCAACACAGGACACGGCGATTTATCTGGTATCTGTGAGTGGTTGGGGCAATTCTCCTTGCAAAAATTGTACTTCCGAAGCTAACTGGGATTTGTTGTATAGTAATAATTTCATGCTAAAATTTGTGGCTTACAATGTTGCAAACATTTGTCAGGTGAAAATTTCCCAATCTTTTTTCCCTGATTTCCTTCCGCCTAAGCTGTGCTGTGTAAAATTTTCATGCTTAACACTTATCATAGAAAAGTGGTTTTGTCGAATACGGCAGAATGGCTCAGAGTTGTTACTTATAATTAAAAAAGATATTCTAAAAACCACTGTCCCTCGGGGCTCCCCAAGAAATAAATAATTGCTTAGTATATTAATAAAAACTCATGTTAGAAGATACTCTTCACAAAAATATTACTATTCTTTATATTAGTCAGGAAAATCATGTATCATGTATTTTTAATTAGTAATGTTCACGAAAAAAAATATATTTACGTCATTTCTTTGAGCAAATATTTTGTCTGTCGTTTAATTGTCAATACTTTTGCAAAGTGCAGACACTCGACTGTAAAAACAAAAGAGATCGAGAACTAGTTTCATGCAAAAGATTTACATAAGCCTTTTTGTTGCAGTTTTTATCAATCTCATTTCTAATATTTTGTGATCGTTATGCGACGTTCTAAAGTATTATATTACATTGAAATATCAATTTGTTCTTAAAGTTTCTGATCATAGATTTGTCATTAACTGACGTCGGGCGGGTAGGAAAGACTTGCTAATATTTGCATTACTTGTTTGTGTTTTCGACAACTTCGAATGTGGGACTAATTAATTATTAGCATCTAACTTGTTTCCGGTTCTTATTTAACGATTGCAGCTTTTTTTTACGTGCATGTTTCATAAATAAATAGAAGCTAATGGCGTTATTAGTCATTAACGAGTATCGCAGGGTACCTCTTAAAAGTTAACGTGAGGTAATTAATAACACAGTAGGTTCATGTAATCTTGCTGAGCATAAAGAACTAGTAAAATACATTATACGGTTTATATTGGGTCTCCCAATAATAATACGGAGGAGGACATTGGAAATTTTAACCTGACAAATGTTGTATGATATTTTTACTGTGCAATACATCCCAATGGCTTCGCAAACACAACTTGCCTGTCTTCCTAGCGAAACTTCCACATTGGATTTTGGTCATTCTCGTCTTATTTTGGTTTTCTCTTTAACCGTTTTGTTCAATTATTATAAATCAATAGCCGAGTATCACAAGGCTTCCTACTCTCTCCAAGATTTTTCAACTTTTCATTATTAATCTCTTAACCGCTCTTACAGATGAATGCTTGCTCTTAAAAGCCTTCCACTTTGTACCAAAGAAAAAAGCATTTTAGTTTATTTTGGAATTTTTGGTATTTAGTTATTCAATACTATGCCAAAATTTGCTTACGTTTATATGAAATGACAAGAAAGTGTAACACAATACCAAATAATTAACTGGACCCCAATTAGAGCATTAGTTGTGGCTTCGCCTGTGTTAGATATTGTTAACATTTTTTAAGATGTGAAATGTTAATTTTATTTTTGTAACTAATCTATTGTTTTTATTATTTTTCCAGATATTTATATCTTCATGAAGAACTGCCTTTGCAACATGAAATTGCCAAAGATTTCTTCGGATCAAATATTCCAGATTTGTGGGAAATTGAAAACAACGCTGATTTGCTTCTTGTCAATAATTATCAAGTATTGGGAAATGCTCGACCTATAGGACCTACTACAATTTATCTTGGTGGCATACATGCATCTGAACCAAAACCACTTCCAGTCGACTTGAAACATTTCTTAAGCCAATCAATAGGTGTTGTCGTTTACATAAATTTGGGTTCTGTGACAAAGAGTTTTGTGAAAACAGGCAGAATAGAAAGACTTATCAGCATTCTTGAGGAATCTGGTCTAGATATCGTTTGGAATACTAATGGCTTTCCAGTTGACGTTAATACTACAGCAAGAATATTTTATAGTTCAGTCATGTCGCAAGAGGACGTACTGAGTAAGTTTTATTTACTTTGTTATTGACTTTTTAATTTTTATAAGTAGAATTTTTTTAAGGTATTCTGAAAGGTTCATTCATTTAAGTCGACAAGAGTTGGTAACTTATGTAACTCACTGACGTTGTGCTGATAAGAAATAGAAAATTCCAGTTCACAGTCAGCGTTGCTAGGTTATCATATTTCCGCATTTTTTGTGTCCATATTGCTTAATTTTATCAGCATAGTGCTTTGTTCACACTATCATCAGTTCGATTTGTTTTCTTTTGTCTAGTGTGCGGCATGAAATTAAATTTTCGATTGTTCACTTAGTGATATGTAAAAAATTTGTTCCACGTTCTATGAAGATAATCGATCTCAATTTAAATTTTCTGAAAGTGTCACAATTATCTCAATTGAAATTTATTTTCTCTGTCTTAAAATGGGGTCATAAATTGTGTTTTACAAATTAAAATCGGTACTCGCTGAATTCCAATCCGGTCGATCAGGATCAAGACATAGTTGCAGTACTGCTTATCACGGCTGATATCAGACAAGGTTTGGACGCCGACAGATTAACTATTCTCATCCTGCCTGATTATTCGAGAGCATTTTATCTGGTTAACCATGATTTACTCTGTGGGAAACTGCAAAGCCAATTTAATTTTAGCCATAGAGCTAGCCGTTTCATTAATTGCTTTCTATCCGATCGGAAATAGAAAGTTGTTATCAATGACTGCGAATCAAGTTTTCTCTGACTTCGATTGGGTGTCCCTCAAGGTTCTTTATTCGCGCCCCTATTATTTCTTCTTTTTATCAATGTCGTCACGGAAGCCATATCCTTCGTTGGTTGGATGAATATATCACGTTGTTAGAATTGGACATGGAACACTGCGACTATTAGTCCTGAACCCTGCCATGGAACTCCGAAGAAGAGTCAATCTTGGAGTACCCTTTTCCAAGGAAGTCATGACAAAACCTTCAATCTATGATTGTGTACTCTATGTACATCTGAAAAGGTTTTACCTCATTTTGTACAATTATTGACTAACAATAAAAAAAAATGAATGACACCTCAAAAAATAAAAACTATGAATAACTTTCAATCGCAAATCTACTTCAAATATATTCCATGCCTACACAAGAACCATTGCTCACTAATTTCAAAAGAGATATTGCTGTTAAAGTGAAGTTACGATAGATATGAGCATATTGAATGCTAAGTACTTTATGTTACAGATTAATTGTGGATAATAATCTTGTATGCTTCAGACTCACTTAGCTAACACTTATTACATTCTCTTACGCAATAGAGGCGCAATTCACTTTCTAATCTGTCTGTTATACAAATAAAAATATCTCTAATCTCATTTGAAAGGTAACTCATAGTTGTTGCGCAGTCCCTACTTGACATACGACATCATTCCGCACTTTGATTACTTCTTCAATTCTGAAAGATCATCCACTTGACTATTGACGTCATTGATTTTATGTGATATAGAACTGCCTTTATAGGGTAAATACCACGTGTCGATGATATTAACGTCAGTGGAATCATTTACAAGAGGAAAAATAAAAGATGTTTTGTTGACAAATACTTTTTGTTGCCTTTCACATCCACTCGAGTGAATTGCACTTGAAGTGCACAATGCACTATAGATTTGTGTACTTGCATTGCAGATACTAAAGATTTGCATTAAAAGTGCGCATATGAATGAGTTGTTTTTGTTTATGCCCATCAACCATCTCGACAACAATCAGATCCAAGTAGGTGAGCTCTCTTGGGATGGATGTTAGGCTAGGTGTAGTATTGGCTTTATGGTGGTCTCCTCTAGTGTGGTGTGCCGCAAAACAAAAGTGCAATCTCTCTTGGTTTAAAAATAGATCGAATGCATATGCAGTGAATATTATGCACCTCGTAAATATTTGTACTTTACTTCCGGGGGCGAATTTAATTGTCTTATTTACAAGTTAAGTTACGACTTAAAGAATGATATGAATAATTAAAATAATTTTCAAGGAGGAAAGCCTAGTGTGTAAGTGTATATAGACTTTTAAATTTTTTAACCCTTTTAGTACCGAGCGAAAAATTGAAGTTGTGTATAAAGTGCCAAGGCAAATTTTTTTAATTTGTTGAGCTTTGAGAAAAAGGTGATAAAAAATTAGTTTTAAAAGACATTTTCAAAATTTGAAATCTTAAAAACTAAAAAATAAAAGACAAATGATTAGGTTATTTAAATATTTTTTCAAAATTGTGTTAATAATGTTTATTAAAAACGAGAAAAAAATTTGAAAATTGGTGATTTTTTTAAATAGCATTTATAACTAAAACACATCGTTAGTCTGACAAAGTTTAAAAGAGAATATATAATATAAAACCTAACCAGGTAAAAAAATATGCCAAAAATTTTAAAAGAAAAACAAGTATCATTCATATAAGGGTTGTAAAAAATGGAGATTTCGAGTCAGATCAATGATCGATTCAAATTGTGAGCGGACTCTAATTGTGAGTCCGCCCAGAAATGAGTCCGATCAATATTTGAGTCCCCTTAGTTCAGTTAAAAGATGACAAGGAAAAGGTCAAGTAAGAAGTTTGAAAATATTGAGAAAGGTTGAAATATTGTTAAAAATATTCAAATATCCCAAAGATTCATCAACGAAACTGTTACCGATCAACAATGAGAAAGGCTTGCAATGATATCTTCCAATATTGTTACAGCTATTTGGGATGAACAAAGTAATTAACAATTCTAAGTCCAAAAATAGATCGAATTGTGTGTTTGTTTACTGAATTCCTCGAACAAAAGCTGCCCATGACTACGCCTAAGTTGCTAAGAAGAGATAGTTTTTTTCTTTTCAAACCGAGAGCTAATTAAAACTAATCGCAATGCTCGAAAAGGTGCAGAGAAATACAAAAAACAAAATATCATTTCCTAATGAAGTCTATGTTGCTTTTGAATGAATTTATAAATAACTGATAATAATTTGTAATTTTGCAAAATACAAGTGTCAGGGGTTTTTAGATACGGATAAAAATTTCGGACGTGTGTCAACAATAATTTGCTAGAGAGATCGGGATTACACCTATTTGAGCTTGAAGAATCTGATTAAAGCTGGTTTAATCCTACTTAAAAATGGAGGTAAAACTTAGAGAATGTGGTAATATTGATTAAAGTGTAAAAAAGACAACAAATTAATCTTTGTTTCGGTTCATAGTAAGTGAAAAATATTTGATTCTCTGAATGTCTTTCACCTTTATTGATTATATTGATTAATTTCGATCACTTTTTTTTACAGGAAACGAAAAAGTACAACTTTTTATAACAACGGGTGGTCAAAAAGATATCGAAGATGCAGTACACACTTCGACCCCAGTGTTTGGCCTAACATTTTCCAGTAATCTGGAGCATTATCTGCAGCAAATTGTTAAATTCGAAACTGGAACTGTAACAAATTTCGACCGTGAATCCAACGACATGGTATTGGCTAAAATCAAGGAATTTCTTCACCTTACCAAGTAAGTATTTCGCACAAAAATAAATTTCATTCGAATCAACCACTTGACATTGTGCTCGGTGTTGTTGTTGTTTATTGTTTACCTTCAGTGGGGGCGCGTGTAATTCATGTGGATATGACGCGTAATTTGCTGATTGTTTCTTGTTTGCATTTATATTAAATTGGCGCAATAATAATATCAAAACATTTCTGGGTCATTTTGTTTTGCAGCAGTTTTATTATTACTTCCGTCATGGGGAACTGATATGTCGCGTCGGTAACAAACAGGTTTCTCACGTGTGTTTCACTGTAGAGTGCGATTGTAAATTGACTCAGGTTTGATGACCCAGTCAGGTGGATTGAATCATTTCAAAAGATGTTTTTTTTGTTGTCGCCTGGTTGTTTTGATTGTGTATTGTTTCTTAATTAGATGAATGACTCTAGTATTTAGGGCATTAGCGAGATTTGTAATTTTTTGCAGATTGCCAAACGGAATTAAGAAAGTTTTTTTTTTGGGAGGATTTTAAGACTTGTTTTTGTGTGGTAGACGCAAAAGGTTTTTCAGTTTTTTTTAATATTTTTTTCGAATGGGCAAAACAATTGCAATAGCCAATCCAACATTCTCAACACGAAAACAAGAAAAATCCCCAATTATGTATGTAATAAATAACTACTGGCACAAACATTTTTATTTATTAATTTGAATTGTTGTCCTGAATTTGCAGTTTTAACCTTTCGCGATTACCTGAGCAGGGACTCGCATTATCAGTATGACTTACAATAGGCTGGGAGTTATACTATAGGCTTACATTTCTCACACTATCTTCGTATTCTAGAAGTTAAAATATTAATAAAATCGATAGAATACATAAAAGTATAAAAGAGTGTGTACAGTCGGTTTTAACATTCTTTTTATGGATGTTTTTTGGCACAAATGTATGAAGGAGCGAAGCGATATATCGTTCCTTGGCACTCAAAGCATTAAAAAACAGTAAGGAAAGCAAGGGAATCACAATTCTGATTGGCTTCTTTTACAAGTAGTGTAAGAAAAATGTTCCAATCATTTTTTTTTTGTTTATAAAAACACTGTAGTGAGGAAAATCACGTTTCAATTTATACTATCCAAGTGTAAAAGTATTTTCCTAATTTAAGTTTTCTTAAAAGAAATTAACGTGAGACCAATTTAATGTGAAAAATTAATCCAAAACATAGCATTTGAGACACCCGCTAAATAAGCTTTCTTGGTTCCAGTATCTGCTGCTGGATGTGTTCACTGTTATATTTGTGGCTACATTCATTGTCATAAGTGTCCTAGCTTTAATTGTTATACGAATTCGCCGTTACTCCAAGAGCTTACCATTCGAAAAAGTTACCAGCAGGGCTAAGCAAAAGCTTTTGTAACGAATTTTTCGTTGTCTAGTGAATTTCAGATTTTTATTTTTCTTAAGATTTTGATTTTAAGATTTTCTCAATTTTTTGACTTCCTCAAAATGAGGAGACTAGAGTGTGTTTTTTTTGATACTGATGACATAATAATAGAAGTGATAAGACTTTGTGATATTGTGCCATTGTAGCTGTAAGAAATATTTATAAATTCTTTTAATAGAAAACGGGTAAAAAATCTTTGTTGTATCTTTTTTTCTCAAACTCATCTTTTCTGGATGATGATATAAGAAATAGGATTAGGACTTAATTCTTTTTCGAAATGTTCTCCTTTAGATTCAATACACTTTTCATATCGATTAATTAATATTCCCAAGCAAGAAAAAAATAATTCGTCGCTATTATCTTTCTCTTGCTTTCTGATATCTTTACTTTTTTGGGACGTTGCTCATAAGAGTGGTACCAATCTACCGGATTCCTTTTTATTCTTGTTGAGGTCATCTGGTCCGCAGGCCCTTATATCACTTGGACCTAATTTATTTATTATGGTCTTCAGCTCAATCTGATTGAGTGAGAGTAACAAACTCGTTCTCTGTTGCGAATAGGTAATAAAGATTTTCGCCTGTCTTAGACTGGGATGATATTCCAGAATTCTTCCTTGACCCTTACTTCCCAGCTATTAAGATTTTTCGTATGGAGTTATGTAAGCCTCAAAAGCATGAACCTGTAATGTTCTTTGCAAGTCTTCATACCCTTGGCCATGCCGTTGGCTGAGCGGGCGGAGACGCACATCTGCAGATTTCCCAGTGGGTGTGGAGTTAATTTATTCCTGCAAAGCTACCTTTTTTATGGATTTCCTTCTTTATTTTTCAAGTGGTTGCCATATTATTTGTTTAACAGACTGCGAAGAATACCTACTTGTATATTTTTCTTAATTAAGTCAGTTCTTTGTTATTTCACGGGTACCACAAGGGAACCTTCTGGGTCCGCTTCTATATTTTACATCCCTCTGATTGCTAATTGGACTTGACAATGCGAAAATTTTGACATTGCCTCACTGATTGTAGCGACTATGAAATGGATTTAAAATTTAAAATTTTCGAACATCGTTACAGTGGTCAGAAATCGCAGACTACTTAACGTAAACCACTATATAAACTTAGACAATGTTAAGTATATCCGGTTAGGAAAAGAGAACCTCAGTTCTCCTCTATAAGTCGCCGCAGCTACTCCTCCTCGCAGTCGGTCA
>QYTT01094673.1:14699-26274 GCA_006980735.1 Dasypogon diadema
TGCGTAAAAAAAGGACAAAGAATGAAGGGGAAAGAAAAATTCAATTCCAGCGGGGAAATTGACATTTTAGCCCGTAAAAATTTTGTTGGCATATGTTTTGTCTTTTTTCGTATTTTATCATGTTAGCTTTATCTATCCCACTCGCACTGTTTGCTTACAATGTTGTAGTAATGTAAATTGGCCTTAAGATGTCAAAGCTAACAAGAAAGAAAACATGTAGGTAACATTTTTTACAAATGCAAACGTTCATCGAAAACCAAGATTCTGGTTGGAAACATGTCAAGTCACATAATTTGTTGTTCTTCTTTCTATTTTCTCGTGAAAACACCCAAGTCGGCAGCAAAGTGCTCAGTTTTTTTTTTGCGAGTCGATATTAACAAGTTAACAACAACTTGCCCGACATGTTGGCAGTTTATATGAAACGAGGCTTTATTGAAACAGGAAATTTTCCTTTTCGTCGGAATAAACAAATTTTTGTGTTTCGATCACAGCATGTCAATTTTATCATTGTCAGTGTAGCGAGGCGATTGACTTGCCTGCCACAGACCCTTACAAGGTGTCGTTTTTCTTCTTTCTTTGTAGTTTCAAAAGCAGATTGCACTGAGAAAAATATTGCAATATAATTTAATTTTGTTATCTTGTCCAAAAGAATGTAGTGTGTCAATAAGAGCATACTTCCATATTATTAGAGAACAACGTTCAGTAATAGCAATATGTATTATAGTTCCTACCATTTATTGGCTTACTTTCCTTGCTGCTGTTTTTTTCCTAACTTTAATTAAAAATCGGTAACTCCTTTGACACAACATCCTGGAAAACAATTTCCTTTGTTCTCGTGAAAATAGGGCACCACAGTGCAAAATGATTGCACAGTAAAAGTGAGCTATAAGCGTCAGAAATATGAAGAGATTTTCATTTTTCCAATTAAACGCATACATTTTCTTAGTAATTGGGTCAAAAACAGTGGAATTATAGAACAATAAATAACAGTAAAGAGCAGTAAAGTTTACTTTTTTGTAGAAAAAATGGGAGAAATATGTCCCAGTGGAAACATATATATATTAGTAAAAGAATTTGGTGGGAGTGTAATTTATCTTAACAATTCTCTGAGTATTAAAACATTTTCATCAATTTGAATTAGTTTAGTATTGATACGATGGAACGTCCGAGACGCGTTGGGGCGCTAGGCTGGGAAGTCTTACCCCAGCTCGCGTATTCACCAGACATAGCCCCTTCTGATTACCACATATTTCGTTCGATGCAGCACAGACATTCGGAACAACGCTTCAATTCCTACGAAGAAGTCGAAAATTGATTTTGATTTTCAAATAAATAATTACTTTCTGTGAAAAAACGGCGGTTTCATATGCACATGCCTAATAAGTCTTCCTAAAAACAGTGCCGGGGAAAATTTTTCATACTGAAGGGGGTAATATTTTAAAAACATAAAATATATGATCAGCCTTAGGCTGATTACTTGATACCCTATATGATATAAATATAATTCATCTCATAAAACTCTTCTGTACACAATTTTAGAGTAATAGGTTGTTTCCTTTTCGAATTTTGTCCAGTAATCTGGAAATACAATATGGCGGCCCGACCAAGGAGTAGGAAACATGCCTTATTTCTAGGTTGTTTCCCTTTCGAATTATGTACAATAATCCAAAAATTTAATATGGCGGCTTTCCGATTCGGAGTCTTATAAAATACATCTGTACAAAATTTCAAAGTGATTTTAGAGTAATAGGTTGCTTCCCCTTCGAATTATGTCTAATAATCCAAAAATCCAATATGGCGGCCCAACTAAGGAGTGGGGAAATATGAGCTATTTTCATTTTATTGGTTAAGCGTCTCATAAAACTGCTACTTACTAAATTTGAGAGCTGTACGTTTTTCCCTATTTGAATTATGCCCAATAATCCAAAAATTCAATATGGCGGCCTATTGAAGAAGTGGGGGCATTTGCCCTATTTTCGAACTGAGATCTACAAATTTTCTGAAAATAATATATAACAAATTCATGTATGTTATTGTTAGATCACTTAAATAATAATTCTGGCGTAGTTATTTGATTAACGAATGGTCTTTGCAGGCTAGCTTCAGTAGCAAGGCGCTTTAAAGTGCCTCCAAGGCCATCACACACATTCTTTCCATGAAAAGTGCTAAAAAAATTCCATTTAGCATCTATCCCAAAATTTATTCCGTGTAAAGTTATAAAAGTTCTTTTTATTTTTGTATTGAGCGGTGGAACCATCTGAAAATTAATATATCTTTCTAATCTAGATATTAATTATACAAAGAAAGCTCCCGGTTCCGTATTTCAGCCACTTTTTTTATATGGAGTTTCATCGAGCTTTTCTTAAAATTTTATAATGGCAACACTGATCCGCACCAGTTCGGGGTTGTGTTCATTACTTTGGGGTTGCGTTCCTGGGTAACTTTGGTGTTAAATTCGGAGTTTGCCACCGATAAGTATGCAATACATGGATTTAATGGAACTTTTTTCATTATTCTGCATGGTAAAATATTTTGCAGGTGTCTTTTTACTGCTTGCTTGCATGGGAGGATTAGGCCTACAGGGGACACCTTTGAAATTTAAGGTGCAAATTGAGAGAACATATAAAAACGTTCTGTCACTCATATATCTTCAATTTGTGCAATTGCACAGGGATCTCCTAGTCTTATTTAATCTGCTTTTCAGAAATTTAATTAATTCTTTTTGGAAAAGGGAAACCGATATAAAATCATGCTTTAAGCAATCACTCGTAATTATTAAATTCATTTGGCTTAATTCTGAAGCTTCTTCGTCCCTAAAGAAGATCACAAAAGGGTGCATAGTAGCTCGATCATTGATCCAATGGCACCCCTGTACCTGTGATAAAAAAATGTTCACGTAATGTAGGCATTTTACCAATTAAATTCTCAATAAAATCTTCGGTACTTTCTATTATCACATTTAATTGTGAACGGTCAGTTGCTGTCGCTTGACTATACGTCACATTTTCGACAAAATAGTAAAAATTTCCTTTAGTTTTGAAAATCCCGGTCATTTAGCACAATTGCCAAGAAAACAATGGGAAATAATTATCGCCGGCTTAAAACAATTCAGCAATGTGTTTCTATTCTCATTCGGTGATGGTCAATACCCAAATTGCTTAAAAAGTTGTCGATTTTCAGTGGAATGACCCTAACCTGTCTTCTGAAGTGTTCTAGAAATTGTTGAAAACTACTAGACAGAGTCCACTTTTTACAAAAGACAACATGAAAACTATTAAAATTTTCAGGCACGTGCAAAATCTTTACAGTTTCGCACTTGAAGTGTATGCCCTGTCTGCATGCACACAGTCCTTGAAAATAAAAAATAAAAACATTATAATAGGCATGCATCTACCCTAACGTGATAGCAGAGTACGAATGAACCAAAAGGAAGTGAAAAATCCAATAATCGTTGTAGGTATGTTGCAAAAGTCTCAAGCACTAACAGGGCTGCATGAAGCAAAATGCATTTTTAATGTCTCGGCGATATTCAAGAAGAGGATGCCTTTGAAATATTAACAAAATTTACCAGAGGAAATTTCTAATGAACTTCCGCTTTTCAGAAGTGTCTGAACTCTGAACTCTTACGTAGAAAAGAGAATACGGCACGCAATCCTTAAGTCTCATATAAACAGTTTACGAAATCTATAGGCTCTCGTTCTATTTCCATTGAAAGCCTTTGCGTGTTAATTAAGGGCTTTATTCAATCTTTTGTTCACAAATATTGTGAACTTCTCCATTTTATTAAGGCCTCGATAATCCAGGTAGTTTGTTATTGATTATTATGGTTTGTATGTGGAACGATTTTCCTTTCAACTCACCTCAAGAAATCATGTGGTATACCCCGCGATACCTTGATCTGAATCACCCTGTATAAAGACTGGTCATGTAGTTATTCGTCTTTTCGAAAATAAGATAGCATATTATTCCAATTGCGTAATTCAATAATTTTCATTGCTGCTTCCTTTAATTCTCTTTTTAATATTATCCACAGACTCATAATGCCTCTAACCAGCCGAGTTGATGCAGGATAAGAAAAAACGAAGTTTATTTCTTGTCACTCGATTAATCAAAATTTTAATAAAGCGTAATTAAAGTGCCGCCTTCTGTGGATTGCTTAAATCCAACACACTTTTATGGGTGCAGTCATTTCAGTCATCTAATCACGTTTTGTTCAAAGGTTTAACTGCGGAAATTCTGAAAAGAGCTTCAAAGCACATTCTCTGTAGCAGATGGATCATTGGACTATGAAAGTTTCAATTACATCTATATATCCACAAAGCCTTGTGACAGTTCATCAAATTCATTTATCAATTAAGAAAGTTATTTTTTAGTTTGGAGAGCCATACCAAATTTAAGAGGCATGAAATTCAAATCAAAGACTTTACACACCACACGTCTGAACCAGATAGGCAGTAACTTCGGAAATAAGATAGGCGAAAACTTTTTTTTTGAACAGGCGGTACACCTAATTCAAGTACGCTGAATGCAATGGTGCCAGCCATTTTTCAAAGTTAGCGCCTGTTTTCGAAATATTCGCAATTTAAAGTTCTAGGTTAAAAGAACCCAAGAAGACTGCTTTTTCTTTAAATTTTGACCATTTAGTGAACTTATATCGATGAAATTCGATCAGATATACATTGTTTCAATGAAATTACATTAAATAGACACTTTATTTACTGAACAATCACTGATGGGTGAGCGTTTCCATCAAGTGATGGCAAGGCTCGAACATTGGTACAGTGGAAAGGAACTGGATGCTCTATTGGGAGACATTTGTTGGAATTTGCAAGGAGGAACAGAAGACGACGATTGAAAAGAGGTAGATTTTGAATTAAAATTTGCAAAATCATGAATAATCTTTTTCCTTTGTTCAAAAAACAAAATGAGTTAAAATTGATTTGAAATCAAGAAAGGATAAAAAATTAAGAAAAATGGCCACTTTTTCCAAAAAAAGGGATGAAAAATCGTTTTATATTGGACCAAATCTATCATTAGTGTTTAATATAATTTCTTCGAAACGATGGTTAACTGGTTATTTTTCACCGGTATAAATTAAAAAAAAAACCTAGAACTTTAAATATCGAAAACAGACGCTATCTTTGAAAAATCGCTGGTAAAATTGAATCCAGCGTAACTGAATTAGGTTTACCAGGTGTCTGTTAAAATTTCCAACTAGCACAGTGTTATTATTCACTGTACCTACAGCCCACATAAATCTAGTATTCATTAATTAAATTTACAGTGCGCTCCATGAAAATAGAGACTTCAACGTCACGTTTGTTCAGTTTTTTAGTACCTGATGAATATTAACGAAAGGGTTTTTTATATGCGAAGAACAGGTGGAGAAAAGCCTCAAAAAGATTTTATATAAAAATATATTCATAATCATAAATTCATTTTCATTTTTTATAAATTTTCCAAAGTATATTAGCGCAAAATACACTGAAATTCCGAAAATTTCATTTCTAAAATTTTTAGTCAAATATACAATCCATATGGTACCCCATTGAAAAAGTTCTCAAAAGTAGCAACATTCACAAGCTGCCAAACAGATGGAGCAATTATCTGAGAAAGAAAAATGTATTCAACTTCTTAAATAAGGTAAAAAAAATAATGAAATATACCACATTATTAAATTATAACAATAAATCCAAGGATAGGAATCAAAAAACTCTAGAATATTAGCTGCGTTCTTTTGGCAGCAGAGTACAGAGTTGTCATACATTAACTGGGTTAAATTAACTCGGTTATTTAACCGAGTTAAAAAGCTTACTTAATTATTTGAGTCCTCTACGAGAAAATAGATGGCGCTTATTGAAAGTTTTTGTGTTTAAAAGTTGATTTTGCTCATCATAGCAATTAAAATATGCACTAATGTGGGCAAAACTGACATTAAGATAAATTTCAAGTTAATAACGGTCTTTACTTATCTCGGGCTTGCTTAAAAAGAGGAAAAGATAAAAAGAAGAATTATCCATATACTCCATGGATTCCAACCGTTCTTTTTAGCTTTCATAACTCTGTTGCCCAAAAGAACACAGCTATTATCTTTACTTACTCTTTGCGCCATCTTCTCGCCATTAAGGGTTTAAGCATTGAATATTTCCATTTTTCTTTTACACCTAAGATTCTCAACCGAATGAGCTTAAATTCATTTCTGTCAAAAATTATAAATTCCCGTTTAGAGAGAAATCTTGGAAAAAATTATCCCCAAATCTTATGAAAATTTTAGCACATTATTTTAAAACACTTCGATGTGAGAAAATGCAATGGAATTCGAAAAACAGTTTAATAATTTGAAATTAAAATTTGACAGCCATTTGAAGTTTTTGTGTATAAGCTAAAAGCTTCTTTCATCGTTATAATAGATAGGAAAAATTTGGGATTTTTCTTAAGATTTCAGACAATGCATTCTAATGAATTTCAAATCATATAATATAGTAATAGTAATACACGGTTTTAATAATATTATCGAATGGATGAATAAATAGTTCGATAGTTTAAAACATGCTTTTCGCCATTCCGGTAATCTAATTCGGTTTCGGTTGACCGTAAAGATTAAAGATAGTGTAATTTCAAAAATGTTGAAGTTCCCAAAAATTGAAGCCGTATTTATACTTAGTAAATATTACTTTCTAAAAGTAACTGCTATGTGAACTTTATGGTATTAGCTTATTTCAATACTTTCAAAATTAAAGGCCTATTCCAATCCAAGTCTTTGTCTTCGTCTCGTTATAACAATTAGTGACGTCCGATCGAGACGAGCATCAAGCAAGCTCGTTCCAATTGGTTTGCTTTGCTTGATTTTAGATATTTAGTTCATCTTCCATGGTTAAGACTAATGTGCTTATTGTTGCAGAGTGAGGCAGCGGAGAAAAACGCAGTCCAAGTCTAGAAAGAGTTATATCTTGGGAACCAGAAAAGATAGCGCCACGTGTGAGGTCTGAAATGAAAGCAGAAGATCAGTCCTTCGACAAGAAGTGATGATTCCAGGGGGAGAGGGGGTGGTGAAAAACGCAGTTTAAAGTCAGAAAGGGGGTGTTAAAAAGTGCAATTAAAATTTTCAACTGCGCTTTTTAACACCTCCTCGCCTTGCAACTACTGCATTTTATTGTAGTATCGCGTAGAGGACATCACCTTCTTTTATTTGATACCACACATACCGATATCTTCTATCGTTCCCGAGATATCGCCTCTTCTATCTTTAAACTGCATTTTCCACCACCTCCTCGCCCTGCAGTCATCACTCTTGTCGAACTATCTCATAGAGCTCATCTTCCCCTTTCATTTGAGACCTCACACGTGACGCTATCTTTTCTGGTTCCCAAGATATAACACTTCCTAGACTTCGACTGCGTTTTTCTCCACCCCCTCACCTTGCAACAATTATTTTTTATTACACTATTTCTCCTTTCTCCTTTTATTTCACACATCATATATTCCAACATCTTGTATTTTTCAGCCTCCCACTGAATGTAAAAGTCAGAATCTTACTAGGTTTGTGTATGCAATACATGAGTTACATGAACCTTTGTAAATTACGTGTAGTTCGTGTTTTCTATACACGTGTAGTTCGAACCTTTTCAAGGTTCGTATTTTCAATGCACGTGTAGTTCGGGTTCGTGTAGTCGTTGATAAATTCATTCTATTTTACCTCAGAAAAAGGGAGGCATAATTGTTTTCTTAGGTATTCGCATAATCTAACGAAATAGCACTAATGATATAAAGATTTATCTCCTTCTCTTTTTAAAATTTCACTCCTGCCTTTTGTAGCTAAAAAAAATTATATTCTCATATCTAAATTGATGCTATTAATCAAAATAGCACATTCTGTACGAAATTACAACTTATTTTAATTATCACTCGCTTTATTTAATTTCAAGGGAAATTTTAATTTTACATTTGCTCATTTTTTCGGTCTGGCAATACCCTCCAATGCACGTATCAAATATACATTCCTTCATACATATAGATTTCCCTTCGGTGGCCTTGAAGTCCCTATTTTCGTGGAACGCACTCTAATCATTTAAAAAAGTTTTACTGTTTCTGGAAATATAATCGTTGCATAATATTGGATTCATTGGAAATTACCTTTTAAATAGCGAACTTAGTTTTGATGTCCAGAGCAATATTCGCTAAAAGATCTGTAATAGACAAAAAAATATATTAGATTTCTAATCACATAATATTGCAATCTATTTTACTACACATTATTGTAAAATGAGGGATATATAAAAAGTATCTTTAACACAGTAATATAATGTTATATATACAGCATATTCTTAAAGCTATATATTAGTGTCAATATGGAGGACGCATGGAGCCATTATGGATACTTTCACTATTTTGAAAATAGTTCACTTTTTATATTATAGTAATTCTTCATAATTCTCTCTGTCTCCTTATTATTTCGGAAATTTCGCATTTAATTGCTTATAGAAAGGGATGCAAAATAGGATCAGTTCCGGGACGGGTTATTCTGGAAAACGAACGGAGGTAGGTGGATACATGTAGTATATCAAATTAAAGGGAAACTTATGGGGATTCTAAACTACCCAAGAAAAGTGCATGTTCATTTGCGTATTTATGTGAAAAAGGTAAAAAAAAATGCCAAAATTTTGATTTTGATAAATCGTAAACCCTAAACGAAGATAGTAGGAAAATTAGCAGGCACTCATTTAAAAGCCACTAATGTTGTCTAAAATGCAGCACTAGATTCGTACACATGTCATGTTTAGTAATAAACCTTCAAGTACCATCCTATACCATTTATTTGTCTCATGGAGACCTATGTGTTGCTGGACGACCGATTGGCCACTTTAACTGGGACATCCTGTATATTATTGTTATATATTTCAAGTCAAATTTTCTTCAGATTCTTTTCTATCATTGGGTTACTTTTAAAGCAGAACAATTTGTTTAGGAAACATGTGTTGTTTGGGTTTCGCTACCTAATTTTTCTAACCGAACCATTCAGCTTCGAGAAAATAAAATCAAGAATCATCAAGTTTATTGATTGAATTACCTTATAATTGGTCCTTTGGTCTTGTTTTAATGGGAAATGCGAGAGGCAGAACTCCAGCACTCTATTTTCATAATACTTTTATTGTAGTAAAATCTTTTACATTTAATTTGGCTAAAAGAAGTTATATTAAATGTGCTAGAAACACATTTCATTCTCCTAATTAAGTTGTTATTCCTGCGATAAATTTTTCAGTGGGTAGTAAGTGCGTGAATTATGAATTACATAAAATAGCAAAGATTTGAATAAACAAAGTAAAGTCAGTAACAACAATATATTTAAGTGCATATAGAGAAAGATAGGAGTATTTATTATAAAAAAAAAAACTTTGCGTTCACAAAACTGAGATGGTAAAATGTTAGAAAGAGTTACTGGGATAAATAAGTGTAAAGACTTATCCATTGTTGTTATTACTCACATTTCACAAAATGTTCACATAAGTTTTATGGCTACTATATCTTGTATGAAAAGCTATTAACATGCGTACACATCGTCGAATTAATAACCTTAATAAACTCGAAAGATAACTGTGATTAACGACTAAACTTTACGCTTCACAAATGGAGATACCTTGCACAAAAGTCACGGTCAAAGTCTCTAGTAATTTTTCGTTTTGTCAGCGTCGATTGTTGTCTCGCTACGTTGCTGTCACCACCTGCCGGTAGTTGTGCTGAGAATCTCAATGAAGCGTGTTCTGAATGTCAACAGCCTTTGTCGAATATACTTCATTAGAAAAACAGTATGATCTATTTGATTAAAGTCTTGCAGAAAGTTATATTAAGCAAGATTCCACACAAAGATTGCCACACACAAAGCGTTTGTGTTTAAAGTGGCCGAAGAAAACTAAAATAAATGTTCAAAATAAATGAGTATAGTTACAAAATTGTTGTGATAATTTTAATTCATTAGCTCTCAATAGTCGTGCCAATTTGGTAGAGCTAAAAGAAATTTTTATATTCGCTATGCATACTGTAGTTCCTTAAATTATCCTTATTATATTTTATGTTTGTTTATGCTAAGCTGTTTTGCCAGCAGTGCTAAAATAAAAACCCAGAATCTCTTAGCATCACTAAAGAGCTATATTTTAACGGCTTTGGTTGTTACAAGTTAACAACAATTCAATTGCATTTTAGCTGATTAATACCAGCATTATTTGTGCAGGCTTAAAAAATGAAAAAGTTGGTTAATCGTGGTGAGTTTGTTAATTGTAAAAGTTTCACAAATATTAGAGGTAAAATCCTACTGGCTTCGGAGACAAAGGCACTTGAATGTTTTTTACTTGCCTTTAAGAATGAAGGCCGTATAGCTTATACTAAGCATGATTTGTGTATGAATCTAGCGCCATATCCCAGAGAACGCTTGTGGCATCGACCAAGTAATATGTAACAGAAAGACTGTTCAACTCCCAAGGCAAACAGTGGACGCTTTTTGACGAATTTTTGCCCATCGATGCCTCGCCTGAGACCTTCCGTCTTCCTCACTCTGTACTGCAAGCAATAAATACCTCACAGTCTACAGCTCTCAGACGAGGCATCGCTGGGCCAAAAGTAGAGAAAAAGCGTTCACGGTCTGCCTAAGGAAAGGAGCTGCCTAGTCTTTCTGTTATTGGCTGGTCGATGCTTATGACTTTCAAATGGGTGCTGATTCATTCATTCTCCTACTCCACTTCGTTTAGGAGCTACGAATTTTCAAAGTCGCAATTTTGGAATTTTTTTACCTGATAAATAAATTTTTTCGTTGGCACCTGGTTAAACCTCTTTCTGTTTATTTTCGAATAAAAACACTTGTTAACATTTCACAAACATGAACAAGAGCTTTTATTCGAAGACACTTTTTCATACAAATACGTGCAAATACATAGTTGGAATACCTAGGGGTGCTGCTAAATGCATTTTATGTAATGAGTGAGTAATGGAGAAAGAATGGGTTTGTTGCCACAGGTTGGTAACAATTTAAATTTTATATTTTTTATATTTTTGTTTTACTTGCTTAATTCAAGTAAGTACAATTTTATAAAATACTTAACTAATGTATTCCAGTAGCGCTTTAGGGACTTAGTTTCTGCTTCTCCCGGGCCTGGGCACCGAAGTACATCACACCCACGTCGGTTCCAAGTACTCCATGTGGTGTAGGAACTCAGCCGAAACTTCAAAATTGTAGTAAATTTTTTTTAAACCAACTTTCCTTTTTTAGGTTTAAGGTACAAATTCTCTAAAGAATACTTTTTTTTTGCAAGCTTGCGACTTCTTGATTCTAACACCTCCGGGAAGAAAAAAGAAAAAGCGCGCCTCGCCCAGACTTCGTCCCATCTCCTCTACATTTTTTGTAAAAGCTTTACCACTGGAAACCTTTTTCCACATTAGTTGGTTGTATTGATCCTTTAAAAATTGAGGTGACGCTGGTGATAGTTATTTTTTTATATTAGCTAAGCTAGTAATTGCAAAATAGGTAGTATTTCATAATTTATATAAGTATTCTACAGGGTGTCCCAAAAAATAGTGATAAACGGAA